>BMAO01008092.1:0-24883 GCA_019973975.1 Trichonephila clavata
TTGTCTTTTAAAAGATTCACGGCTAAAGGGTAGCTTGTATATCAATTGTCGCATGTCAAATTTCTATTCTTTCCTTTCCATGGTTGCATCAAACGATGCGTTATATTATCTGGTGTGTTTGATTTCCTATATGGACCTTCTGGTTGTTGACCACAATAAACCTCCAAATTACGTACATAAAAACGTTTTAGAGTCACACAATACAAACACTTTTAGGCCTACTTCGCCGGTTTATTCGGTATATACTGAATAAAACTGCATCGTCCTCTAAAGGGAATCAGCATTTCATCTATTGTAGCGTATTCGCCTAAACTATAATTATTTTTACAGTTTTCTACGAAACGATCAAGTGTGAATCTAATTGCAGCAAGCTTGTCGGTTAATTGTCTTTCTTTTCTGGTATTTTTATCGTCGAATCTAATGGCAGACAATAAAAATAGAAATCGATTGCAGTTCATGCAACTTCTAAATATTTCTGATCCTGTGCCATCTGTTGTCCAAAGTTCAAGAAAATTTGTATGGTTTTGCTTTTTAACTCCAGCTAGAATTATTATTCCTATAAAAGCCAACATTTCATTTGTTGTTGTATTTTTTTTATCTCGCGGTCGATCGTAATTTACTTTCAACTTTTATATTTCCATATTTGTGTATTCGACAATATTTTGAATAATATCATTCGTAAAAAAACATTTCAAAAGCACTTTTATCATCAGTAATATATTTTGCACAACTTTTAAGGCCAGGAAAGATTTTTACAATATTGTTTTTACTGATTTTGGTATATTTACTAGTAAGTGGATTTTTATTCCACGTTGTTGTTTTATCTTTACCCAAAAAATATTCTTCTGTGATTTCACTTTCTTTCTCTATTTCTTCCTCTATTTCTACACTCAGTTCTTGTTCCGATTCTGTGTCATGATCACTTTCCTGTATAAGCACCATCGTCTGAGGTATCTGATCTTCCAACTTCATTTTCATCCTCAGGTTCGTCACATATAGCCTGAACCAAGCTCGAATCTCATCTTCGGTAAGACGATTTGGGTTTTTCACGGGTACCCAATCCCTAAAAATCATTTACTGTATTTTAAAATATATCTAGAAATACTATTATAAACCTAAAATGCCATAAAAATTTATTTTCTGCAAGCCAAATAATATATTAGGTTATCAAAATATACTTACATAACTACACGCGTGGTGTACTTTGTTCACCGTTTGATGTCACACAACAGTCTTTTATCAGTAATCAACCTATCCGTGCCAATGCAAGAACAAGACTGACGGAACGTGTCAAGGACACTTCAATGATAGGTTAGATGCGCATGCAGCGTGAGGGGGAGGGGGGATCCCAAGGTCATTTATATTCTGTTTACTGTAAATGGTGTATTTTTTACGCCAGTGCGTGTAGTTAAAGGTTAAAATTGACGTTTGATGAAATGTTGATGATGACAACCTTTGCGCTATACTGGTGACCACGCTCCAGGAAGATGCAGAATTTCTCTTATTACTAAGAGCGTTTCAGCTGTAGAATAACCGAAAGGGAAAGACAGCACACAGTCCACATGCTTTTCATTGGATGACAGAAACTTCCAGTAGAAGTTAATGTATTCTCTATTATTTATATTTTGTTAAATTGCAATTACTTTTTTACAATGGGCATTGGTAGAATTTTTTTACAGTCATCTTAAAATTCCAAAAAGTAGATTAGAGTCCGACAGGACTAGGTGCTCCAAACGACGTTTCCCAATGATAAGTGACACAAGACTGAAAGACGCAGTGGAGTGAAAATGCGCGCCAATCATAGAAGGAAGCCGTAAGCAAAAAGATTAACGACAAACGCTTAAAGTATAATAACCAGTAAAAAGCCATGGCATTAACAAAAACAGAAAATATTATTTCTGCACATTAATTGTGTATCCTGCCAATAAACGCATTCGTTAGTTTTCACTATATTTCTTTTGCTAACACGCAAATTTCTCGCCATGTAAATGTATGCTTTTGCTGCAATGTGTTCGGAACTGTAACAAATTTTGTGTAATAAATGTTGAAGTAGAGTAAAAAAATTATATCTAAGTGTTTAATACGTTTATATTGATTCCTGTTGTATCTGTTTTAGGATAAAATCGTAATATTCGCAAGCAATGTCGCCCCTTACTGTATAGTGGCATTTCAATGAAAACTTGACGAGATATTGGCAATACTGCCAAGTTTACAATACATTTGCGATTCAATTAAGCGAACATTTTGACAGCTTCGTATGCTATACTTCTAATAGTATACATATGGAAAATGTAAAAATAAATGGAGAATTCTATTTACATCACTGTTTACGACGTAACTTTTCAAGAAGGAGCTAGTAGGCAGCCACGCAGATAAAAAATTGCACTCGCTCACTGAAACTGAATCAGTTTTACTTCAGCTGTTGAATTTTTGACTTAACGATGGACAAGGGATTACTTGAGATTAAATTTCGATGCTAAGTATTTGTATTTTTAGACATTGATGGTTCTGTATGAGCACTGTACAATTTGTGAAAACCTACTAGAATTTATTAAGCAAATTTTAGTGCTGTATATTGTATTTTAAGGATCGTTTTTCTACAATAAATTTTCATTGTTTTTGAAGAACTGTTTTTCCCTTTGAGAATTTTAGCATAAAAAAAATATTCTCGAGTCTCTATGTACAAACCAATACAACTATGCTTTGAGAACTGATACATTTACATTTAATAATTTTGTATGATGGCTGCTTTTCATTTAATTATATTTTCAACTTTCTCCTCTATTTGTTTATGTAGTGATTCTTAATTTTCTTCTCAATAATACTGATAAAAAAACAACAACAAGGAAATAGGTGCATATTAAAACAAGCTTTACTCTGCAATTCACATCTCAACTGTAACACGCTAAATTAAATGTTAAGCTCCATAATGATTATGTTTTGTTTTTTCCACTACTGGAGTTCTTATTTACGGAATAAATATTCTCAATCTGTTCGTACCATTATGTCTGAATAATGTCATATATATATATATATATATATACATGACACTAATGGTCTCCCAATAAAATATATGGCGTTTATTAAATCATACCCGTAATCCAATTCTAGACAGTCTGAAAACGCTTACGTTTGAAGGTTTTATTTAATCCCAATTGGGATGAATACATCTAGAACCGAGACTGGTAAAGGCAATGCGTAGTGTAGTTAATTGCAAACGATTATGTATTTCTTTTTGAGCCAGATTGGGGAAATATATATATAAGAATACATTTCCCCCAGTGTATAGCAACTCAAAGTATTTCTTGCTATTTTGTTTGAAGTGATGATTTGGAGAGCGATAATTGAGAAAGCCAAGAAATATAATTCAGTATAAGTATTCTTACTGAACAATTTATTCTGAGATACTTCGTTTCAGAAACTTAAGTGGTGTATGTGGAATCTGCAGGTCATATATTATAGCGTAGAAAGCGCATTTAACACAAAATAAGTAATATATATATATATAATTAAGTCAATTCCTACTTAGATCAACAATGAAAAAATTATTTTAGTTACTTTTTATTAAACAGTTACAATTAATATAACTATGTATATACATATGACATAATCACAACATTAATAGGCAATTAATTTTTACAAGTTATCTTTAAAGTATCATATTGTGATCTGAAATTGTCGTGTATATAAAATTTCAGTTCAACTGAATACTTTGAAACGCGAGGGAAAAAATATTTTAAAGTTTTGATCTAAGGCGGTAATAAAAAATAAAAAAAAAATTAAGCCAACATGGTTGTATCTATAATTTTTTAAAAAATAAATTTCAGTAAAAAATTGTAATTAATTATAGTTAAATTATCGTATTGTTACCCAAAACAACAGTGCAAAGAAAATTTTAGCTCAAGTGAGCGCTTTAAAATGTGAGGAAAAAAAACCTTTTCAAGTTTTGACACAAGTCTCCAAACATAATGCCAACTTGGCTGTATGTTATTATTCTTTGAATAATTAGTTTTAATCAATAAATTTTTATTAATGATAATTGAATTACTGTATTGTCATCCAAAATAAATGTGTACATAAAATTTTAGCTCAACTGAGTTCTTTAAAATGCATTTTATTAATGATTGCAAATTTGAACAAGATAAATATAGAGAGAGTGTGAGTTAATTGAAATAGATCTAAATTTATAGATGTACGGTATATACGCCGGATATAAATATGATAACTTTAAAAAAAAAGAAAAGATGGTATAAAAAGTACTTTTTGTCTCTCTCTCCATCTGTATATATATATATAGTATGAAAAAAAGAATATAAACATGGTGAATATCTTACAAGACAAAGACTGGCTTTGTTAACCAGGAATAACAATCCAAAATAAAAGTAAACGTATTAAAAGTCAATAGGCCAAAATGAAAAGATATTAAGCTTTCTAGAGCTGTCACTGATTTAGGACACTTAAATATGGTTAACCTTTCTTTAAAGCAGTAGTCTTCAGACTGTCTTCCACGGAACTTTGAGGTTCCGAAGTCAATAAAAATTGAAAAAGAGTATTGTAAATGTGTACGCAAAATGCATTCTAGTTCTCAATGAAATCTGTATGACCCCAACTATCTGAATTTCATTATAGTCATTAAAACTGAAAATATTTTGTTATTTATAATACATTTATTTTATGATACTACTTTTTAAACTTCTATTATAGATATTCCTTCTAGACTGGATATTCCATTATTTACTGTTTCGATTTCAACGAAATAATTTTATACTCGTTTTAACATTGCTTTGCAAAACTTAAGTAGTTTTCTAAAGAAAAATGTACCTTTTTTCGTTTGCAGAAGTAATACGTACAAAGAAGAAGAAGAATGAGCACTTTTTGGATTGATGAACAAATTAGACATTAAAACCAATATTTACGCAATAACAGCTCCTAAATACACAAAATACTCATTTGTTTCACAGCTTAAACATTTTAATGTCATTCAGAACTAAGTATTTAAGTGAAAAATAACTCTTAACATTTGTGGCAACATGAACCAAATATAAAAATAAATGAAACCAAAATTTGAAACAGGACTGCCGATGATTTCAATATAAGTAAATTTCGTTATTTTTTATGCAAAATGGGGCTGGATATGAAACCATGTAACTAAATATAAAGCATGGAGTAGGAGACACTTGGATCGCAAATTAATATTACTGACAAGAAAGAATTATATTAAAATTATATTAACATTTTTAATAGCAAATGTAATACTTTTATTAAATTGTCTTTATATGAAGTAACTATAACATGTTGATCTACTAAATATTATTTTAAATGTGTATGAGAACAGAGGTTGCCCCAAAACACCTTAGATTTTGAGAGTTCCATGATTCGGAAAGTTTTGAAGACCACTGCCTTAAAAGATCCTGACCTTCCACTCAGCAGACAAGTTCTTCATAATAGTGCAAGAAAAATTGCAGAAAAAGTCTATGTTTGAAAAATGCCTAATAAAAGCACAAGCATATGTTTTCATTACATTCACTCTAGCAAACTAATACACTAACAAGAATGATTATAGTAAAACAATATATGCAAACAATACTTCAACATAGAGATCATAAATTAACATAATCTTTTTCCATCTAGTAATATATAAATAATGCGAATCAATATCATTAACACATACATACAATACGAAACAACTATTTTTGATGTGTGACAATATATCTCTAGTGTTAACTAAGGCACCATTTATATGACAAATTTATCATTGATTGTAAATTGACTAGTGCAATTGTATAGAAAAATTAAAGTGAGATTGACAGAAATTGTAATATATATATATATATATATATATACATATATAAATGTGTTTGTGTGTGTGTGTGGGTGTGTGTGTATTGTTAATTTTTGAAAGAAATTACACGACTTATGAACTTTTATAATTGGATAACATGAAAAGCTCGTTAATCGAATTTTGTTTAATAGTCACCATTACTGTTACTGTGATTCAAAAAATCTTCTTCGGTTCCTACTAGGTAGCCATGGTATGTCAGAGGTTATTCGAAAAATTAATGTCTGCTGTTTCTCAGATTTGACCAACCGTGCAGTGGGGTTGATACAAGTTAAATCTGTCAAGCTCAAAGTCCCACCTCGGTGTGGTATTTTTGGGTAGAGAGTGTAAGCTCAAATATGTCGCCCTCTTCACTTAAATGAGGCTTGAATTTATGAGGTCTGTTGCGAACAGCACTCATGTTGCTTTATAGATTTCGGGCAATATAACTCTCATGGTTCCATCTAGATTGTTAGATGAATATCATTATATTTTTTAATGATTTTAAGAGAACCAAAATGTTTTTAACCTTCGGAAAACCATTTTTTAAAAAATTTTATGGTAAAAAAAAGTAAATTTATTGCTGATTCCAAAAATGTATAACATGTTTAGGTTTAGAGCTTAATAACCGAGTATAATTGCAGTTTTAAAGAGTAAACAATAGCCACGACGGTAACAATAAATGTCTTTGGGGGATATCTGGAGAAAAGAACATCTAAAAACATTCTATCATAGAACCATTTCTTGTCAAAATTTAAAAAGTGTGATTACAAACACATACATAATTTTTAAAACATATATTTAGAGACTTAACAGCAAAGGAACTTTTACTTAAGCGTTTTTGCATGATCGTATCCAGAACCCAAATGAAGGCTTCAATAACTTTGTATGGCATCAAGTTATAAAAAACACATTTCTGAAAAATTGCAAATTGGTGTAATGAACACAGTGAAATGCTTTAATGGAGATGCACATGCAAGAATAAAAATATTAAGAGAATGAATTAAAAATAAATCCTGGGATTAACATTTGTGAAGGCCTTCGAAAAATTGACAAAGTTAGAATTTATGAAACCAAATGACTGTTCAAAAAACCAGCAAAGAGGCTAAGACTATTGAATGACAAAATAAGAGGAAGAAGAATGCTTTAGAAGTGTTCATGCAAGATGAATACAAATCTGGGATGTTTTAAATATCAAATTTTAGCAAGCTGTACCATTTTATCCAGTTTTTTTCCCCTTCATATTAATCAAAATGTGTGTTTTTCTAGTGTTTAGGTATGTATATTCGGGGAGAAAAATACATCTGTTATATATTAGTGAAGATTAGTTTGAACTTTTGTATAGTAATAATGCATTTAATGCTACTAATTTAATTCCTGAAATGTTAGTATTTCTATTTTTACTGCCAAGTTTCAAAGAAAAAATTACAGTTTTTATCAAAATTTCAAAATATCAAGATTCAATTTAAAAAAAAAATATAAGCAATGGAATTAAAAAAAAACTAGAGCATTTGAGTAAAGGTAGAGTTTTGTAACTAAAACAGCATGTTTTGTGGTTTTATATGTTATAAAAGGTTTTATATTACCTATAATCAACATCATGTGTACGAAAGCACCTTTTGAAATATATTCTTTCAAATCCTTATAGTTCTAAAAATATTGCACACATTTAAAACTTTTATATTATAGTATATTAAGAAAAGTATGTAGATTGTTTGACATATTTTTGTTTTGTTTATGGAATGTTTTGTTTTAAGATAATGTTCCTTCGAAAATCGAAATTTTGCTTGTTTTTCGTTATCGAGAACATTCCGGTTCCTTAATGATATAAGGTTTTATGTCCATAAATGCTTTTATTATATATTTACACATAAAATTTAAATTTCAAAACGTAACAGCATTGTACACGTACATTTCATATTTCTTCGTTAAAAAAAAATAAGCCTTATTCGGCAAAAACTCAAAAAAAACAAATTAATTAATTAATTAATATAAAAAAATTTGGTTTAAAAGTATAGGTGCCTCGTTATACCTTAAAATATATGGAACTTTAATTTTTCTTTGTATATTGACTTATTGGGTACAAGTTACAAGTATTGTAGTGAGTGTGTAGAATCAGCTGCTGAATGGTGCGATTTTACTTTTCTCCCGTATGTTGTCTTCCAAAGCAACACGCAGAAGATGAAATGCAAGAACGCGAAATTCAAGGTTACGCGGGAAAATATAATAATCATAAAAATACATTTAAAAAACTTTTAAAAAAGAAAATCGTTGTTTAATTAAAGTACTTTAAAAAACGTAAAATCGTTTGTGAAAAATTAGTTTAAAATAAATAAAAATCAAATAAAAATTAATTTTAGTAAATTAAAATTAATTAATTAACTAAAGCTTCAAAGATTAAAAAACACTTTTCTAAAACCATCATTTACTGCCTTTTTGTTTTTCCTTTCTTTCAATTCCATGCTCATATTACATTTCGAACACGCTACGATGGTTCAATTCAACCGTCTTTCATGCACCATTCTAACATAGCTTTGTTACCTAACGCATGAAATATAGCAAACAACCATTCAGAATTCTCAGCATACAAGTACTTCAACATACATCCATTCACATTTGCAACAATACTAATATCATTAGTATTCATTGTGAGTACGGGTAATAATTTATGTGAAGAAAAATAAATTTATCTTGAAGAAACATAACCACAGAACGAACAAAAAAGTCAAAAAACGATCAGTCAAACATTCAGGGGAAAATGTTCTTCAAAAATGTAAACATGTAAATGCGACGAAATGACAGCGTAAACAATGGAAATATTAAAGTTTGTGAAAAAATCGAATGAAAATCGTCTGAAACTAAAATAGGGATACCGCCACAAATATAAACAAAAACAAATAATTTTAATAAACTACAGAAAAATGACGAAATAATATACATAACAATAAGTAATAAATAACAAATTAAACAAAAAATACAAAAAAATAGTAATTAAACAATAAAAATAATGGCGACACCATAGAACGAAATTCCACAAAACTAATCTCTTTCTAAAAAATTTAATGGTCATGCGCGAAAGTGAGCCAATACTATCTCTCCTTCACAGCTCACAAGTGGGCTTGGTTACTACAATTGGCGCGCTTATCAATCTAGGGAGAGAGAAAAATGCAAAATAGTAAATCGCGCCAAACAGTGGCCTCTCCAACACTTTAGCCAATACTTTTACCAATGCCTTCTTATATCAGCTCATCTCACGTAAAGCTTGCTTTAAACATTTAATCAGTTTTTATAAAAGTGCGCATTCGATGTGCGTCACAGTTAAATTTACCAATGTCATTATAGAACAGATTTTTTTTTGTTTAAGTGCTACCTCCTGTATAGCATTTAATCCATTTTTTTGCTCACTTTCAAATAAAAGCTCTCATTGGACTCAAATAACAGATATATTTACTAATCTGATCATAAATCAACTTTTATTTTTCCTGTATCGCCTACTTAAGAAGCATTACTCAATTGTATTGCTCAATTATATATGAAAACGCTCTTTAGATGAGAGTTGCATTTGTATTGATAAAATCTACCTCAAAGAAGTGCCCAATTTAAAATATTTAATCACTTATATTGCTCATTTTCTATCAAAATCTGTCATTGGATTGTAATGACATATATCATAACAAATATCATTACAAATCAATTTCTTTTTATTTTCGAAGTACCGCCTACTAAAGAGCATTTCCTCAATTGCTAATGAAAACGCTCATTGGATGGGACTCAGAATGGTCTTAGCCAGTGCTATCTGGAGTCAGATATAATTTCTAAAGAACTGTCTACTTTAGATTATATCCTTTCAATTTTTTCCCTCAGTTTCCAATCAAAGCACTCATAGGTGCGAGTGAATGCTATCTCAAATCAGCTTTTATTTCTAAGGATTGGTCTGTTTTAGAACATTTATCCAGTTTTATGGCTCGTTTTCAAATCAAGCTGTCATTGGATTGAAATGACAGATATACTAGCCAATGCCTTTAAAACTCAGTTTTTATTTTTGGAGTACTGCTGGCTTAAGAGCATTTCCTCTCAATTTTATTTGTCTGTTTCTAATTAAAACATTTATTGATTACGATTATATTAGCCAGTGCTATCTGAAATCATCTTGTATTTCTAAAGAACCACCTACTTTAGAATATTTAATCAGTTTTTTTGCTTCCTTTAAAAAAAGCAGTAAATGTGTGACGGATCTCTACGCGCTTCACTAATCTTCTCAATAATTCTTTTAAGTTTTATTTATTTCAACCAATCTCCACCGGGAGCCAAAGCGTGCTTTATGCAAATGAGATATTTTATATAAGTTCGGATTTAGCGAGTTATCGAGGGAGGAGGAAATGAAATGAGTAATAGTTGTCAAGTGAAGAAGTAGATTTTGTAAAGTAAAGTGAATCGAAGCGTCGGAAATCCAACTCGCAGTTGTTGATAAAATTAGTCCGTAGAAAATCTACGAGAAAAGCTGAAGATAGAAGTTGTATGTTAAAGAGGGAATTCTCTAGCTTTGATCCGATCCAATCAAGATACAAGTATACCACAAGACGAACCTGCCGTAGTTTAAGAAATCAGGTTAGTGATTCAAAGATTGTAATTACGTATACGTGTGTAGCTGTAATTGTACGCGTTTATCCTTCGTAGATTCAGTTTAGATTTCGTAGTTCCGCAATTAGTGACCCCTTCTCATTCTCCACTGTATTTTATTGTTCTTATATTTGAATAGTGTATACATGACCTTCCTTGATTAAGAAAAATTAATAAATATTGTTATTTGTAAATGTATCTTGTGAATTCGTTAACTCGCTTACGCATTTAAGTATGAGTAATACTAGACGAGATGAGGATAATGTTAGGGGATGTTCTAATACACGACAAATGGACTGAAATAAAAAATATCTTAGCCAATGTCATCATAATTTAACTTTTGTTTTCAAAATACCGCCTACTCTGGAGCATTTACTCAATTTGATTGCTTAGTTTATAAAAGCGCTCATTGTCTGCGAATCCCAACTATATTAGCCAATGCCGTCTTAAACCTAATTTATTTCAAAAATATTGCCTCGTTTAGAGTGTTTAATGCATTTTATGTTTTAGTCTTATTTTAAACATCTTAACCAATTGCATGATATAATGTTATTTATTTTTAAATACTTTTTTTAAAAATCATGTAATCACTTCTATATCTAACATTCTTAAAAATCGTTTGTTTGATTTGATATTTAGTATTTAATACTATAATAAAAAGAGATTTTAATTCATTAATACTCATTCTAAACAATATATAAAGCATCATATATTATAAAATCAAATTCATACAAAAGGAATTATTTGCTTCAAAATTTCGCAAAATGCAGCAGTCATTGAAATTCCAACTACGCCTTGCCATTTTATATGCAAATAAGTGTTGTGATGCTTTATATACACTATTTCGTCGTGAGTGGTATTATTTCTTATTCCGAGAGAGAAATCATGACGCAGAAAGAAGAACAAAAATGAAGTTGCATTTAGAGGAAGATCTCACCAATCTCAGTTCCCAAAGGGCCATTCTGGTTATGCGAAGTAGTCAAGACACTCCAGATGGAATTTGTTAGAGTAGTCGTTAATGGATGAATCATTAGTGTCATATGTTCTAAATAGATGAGTGAATTCTATTACACATGGGAAAATGATCGTTCAAATAGAATTTTCTTTATTTCCATCATAAAGTGATATAATTTGCCTATTTTTTTCTATCTTTTCTATTTGTACTCTTATTTACAGCTTGGATTGTATGCATATGAATTTCTGGCAATAAATATGTTTTTCACGTTAAGTGCTTGGGGGAAAAATGAGAAAATAACAGTATAAGATCATGGTGTTTATTTCCTTAAATAAGTTGTTTTTCAATTTATTTTTATTTATCTGTGTACAACTCGAATTATGCATATTTAGTCATTAAAAGCAGTTGCGTATAAGAGCTGATGTTAAATTGATCTAAATTTAATTTTACTCAAAGTTATCAATAGCTTCCCAGATTGAGTTTTGAAAGATATTGCATTTTCAAACAAAACAATTTGGGAATCAGTATATTTTTGAAGAGAAATATGTATATAAAAAAAGTTTGTGGAATAGTCAAAGAAAAGCAAGCGAATAATTGCAAAAATGTGTATTTTATTATTTTAATAGATTTAGAAGTGGGGAAATTGCTTGAATGTTTTTTTATTATTACATTGTGATGTGTAATAATGAAAAATAACACAACTGAATATACAGTTATGAAAAAAAATATGCATGCTATGATTAAAAACATTATTTATTTGCTAACATTTACAAAATATTATGAAATTGTGAGGGTAAAACGTTTACATTCAATGAATTACACATGGGAAATTACTCAAGCAGTTTAATTTTAAAATATTTTATCTTTCTTTTTATTTGAACTCTTCCGTCTGATATAACTCAGATTTTATTAAAATTTTTTTGGTCAGATTAACGTTATAATGCAGCGTTTTTGTAATTGTGGAGCGAATCTCTTAGGGGGGCATGATAACATTTTATAGGAGCGCAAGCTTATTGAAAAATTGAAAACAAAAGATTATTTAAAAAAGGATTAATTTACTGAATTAATCCAATTTTCATTTTGTGTCTATCAAGCAATTTTGGTTGTTTTAGTGTAAGCTTCATTTTGTTCATTAAACTGGTTCTTTTTCGTACAATTTGGGGTATTTAGTTTCCTTAGCCCTACTAGTATTTTGAATTAAAATTGATTAAAGGGAGGAGGTAAAAATATTTCGGTGGCCTCTCAGACCAGATGCGCTTATTCTATTTCACTCAGAGGGGTGTTAAACTAAGTATACATTTTGATCATTTTAAACATTTTTAATCGGAAACTTCAATTTATTATACATAGGTTACAGTAAATACTCTACTAAAATAATATCTTTCATGTAAGATTTGCATTTTTCAATATGTTATAATTTAATGAAATTATCACCAAATAAGTTTTAGATTACTTCAAAGGAAAGGGTTATTTTGCAAACGATGCAGTTTTACAATAATTAAGACAATAAATGTCTCTGTAGCAGCGTTATCTTAATATCGACTCGTTTTTATTTGTTATGGAGCACAAACAACTAGGAAAAATTCAAATTATTCAAATTTGCCACAAATTTCATGTCTATCAAATAGCATAGAAAAGCAGGGAATTTTTTGAAGTTTTACTCAAAACGCAGTTATATATAGCGATATGATAGTGGAAATTTAAAACAAACAGTGCTAGAAAATTAACTAGTAATGTAGAGTTGTAGTTTGTAGAGTGTTATATCAGCTTTATTGTTGTCTTCAATCAACTGATACAGGTTGTAGCTAACAATTCTAACTAGATTCTTATCCGCGGTATTGGTATATAGTGCGTCTTTTTTCTTCTCTATTTAAATCTTTTAGTGCGTCATTATAACAAGTTTCAGAATCTTTTTCCAACATACCGCAATAGTGTCATAATGTACCAATCTAGGTACATTCAAATTGCATTTAACCTACCATCAAATTAAACTTCATTACCTTGATTTGTAAATCTAATAGATTCATTAAGTGTTTAATTTGGTGAAACTAATTGATTGTAAATTGATGTGATGAAATGCTTTGATAGAGAGAACTAATTTACAGAGTGACTAGTGCTCACAGTAATTTGCAACTAGTATGTAAACGTAGTAGGGGGCGTGTTAGTTTTGAGCAGCTGTTTAGCGACACATTAGTTCCAAGTATCAAAGGATTGGACGGGGAAATGTATTCTATTGTAGGTTTGCCCTTCCAAACCTGTTCTGATTGACTTATTGTTGAAACATGTGATAGTATGTTAAATCATTTATAATGTTAACACATATAGTTTTTTTTAATAACATTGGAATAAAGAAATTTCTGGTTTAAATATATTTAGGAATTACACTTTAAATAACATGTTTGGTTCAAAAACCATCCAAAGAATTCCTAATCGTCTTAACTGCATTCTGAACACCATTGAATTTACAAATGCCAATCATTTGTCTGAATTTTTCTAGAAAACGAGATCAGTGGCGTGGAGAACAGTCATGTAACCCCGGCATTGCTAGAGGGGTACATGATTCTTGAGGGCCCAAAGCTTGACTGACGACCAGTACGTATTTAACCAATTTTAAAAATATTTAAGGAAAAACCTGCCCTTGCAAAGTGCTATAATTTTCCCGTTACGAACCTGGAGGAGGGTATTGTCCAATGACAAGGGTATGTGCCAATGATTGGCAAAATGTGAAGGGAGTGCAACAGGGATAAGTTTATGAAAACACTGTTGAAATTACAAAGATCAATGAAAATTCTAAGCTTTCATCATCAAAATAGTTTTTGTAAACTAAAATTAACAATAACTGAAGGAAATTTTTTTAAGTATTCAGTGATTATTTGATAAAAATGGTGTGAAAGAAAGAGTAAAGAAATTTTATATGATATTGTGTGGGGTTTTTGTTAGTGGGCTTAAGTAAATCTTATTTCTGAGAAATATAAATAATATTACTCCTCCTTCAAGCAACTTTTGTAAAACCCTAATAAGGTAATCAGGTCTCATCAGGTTATCGGCACTCGATAACCTGGTGATCCACATAACTCGGTATCAACCTTTCAGATCGAAATAACCCTACGTACAGATACATTCAAGGTTCCAGAGTGATATCGAGCAAGATATTGAGGTTCGATACAGAAATTATTGCTGCTGCCACAGTTAACGAAAAAAATACCGGACAACGAAGATGTTTATTTTGAGGACACAGACTTCATGTGGTTCTTCGAAAAGCGAGGTTAATCAAGATCATGTGTAAGACTGGTATAACAGCAGTCCCGAAAACTCGCCATTCGGTAATCCGGCAGTTCGGAAAACCGTCGAAGCCGATGAAAATGACGTGGAACAGAGGCTTCAGAACGATACCGAGCAAGGCGTTATGTCCAATGAAGAAATCATTGCTGCTATTACAGTTAATGAAAAAAAGCCGGGAAATCTGATGAAGACTTTAATGTTGAGGACGTACAAACTCCTAAAATATCGCATAGAGAGGGGCTAAAGTCTGTCAAAATCACCTTTCTTTATTTTAAACAAGATGCGTCGGTAATGAACTTATTGTTCTTTCATCATCGTGATGAAGCAGCAAAATACAGAGTGAAGTACGGAAAACAACAGAACATTACTCATTTCCTTAAAAATAAGGAGCAATTTTTGCAAAATTAGCTACTTAATTTTCATTGTAAACAGCTTTACGGCTTCATTAAGTATTTTTATGCTGCATATCTGATCCGGGAAATTACTCTTAGTACATATTCTTTAATTTTCTTTATTATGTAGTTAATATTCTATGTTTTCATATAAAATACGTATTTTTTTCGTTTAAGGGTATTGGACAGTTAATTTTCGTATGTAATTATTCTCAAGCAAACAATACTTACAAAAGCAGCACAATATATTCTGAGGAAATACTTGCACTTATTCTTTTTTAGTCCGGTATTTTCCCAAATTCTGCCAACATTCACTATACATTGGACCGAGTTTTCGGAACCCTACTGTATATGTAAGTGACAAAATCATTTACTATATTTAAAACTAAAAAAAAAAAAAAAATGAGAGAGAGAGAAGAATAAGGGAGGTGGGGAAATTGCGAACTCTCTCTAAGAATAAATTTTACTGGAAAAAAAAGGAGAATAACTTTGAAAACCATAGTGTATAGTCCTATGGGATGAATCGATAGATCATTTGATGAAAAGCATTATTTCATATCTGGGCTAAATACAGATTATTTACGGTACATATAGACACAGTTCCCAGACACTCTATACAATAAATTCTTTACATTTATGAAATATATAATGTTTAAAGACTGAAACAACATTGTAAGGGATTTCCGCCCGATGATCAAACCAGAGCTTCAGCAACCTGTCTCATACTACCGGTTTTTCTTCTACCACCAGAGGGAAGCCGTGCAAGTACTCTTGGCTGTGGTGGCCCAATCTAGCATTTATTGCAAAAATAAATTATGATAAATTTTACCATTGATTACAAGTCCTAGTTTTTTCACATATATTTCTAGATTGCAATGTATAAAAATATATATCCAATCAAGAAATACATAAAATATACAGATACCAGTACATTTAAGTATAATTTAGTCCAATTTTAAATACTCATCTCAATGTGCATTTTCATACTTGAACATGAAATTTATAACAATTAACAGTTATTTTCTTAATAATTGCCTCTTTTCCATCAATAATGTAAAATTTGTAGCAGAGCCAAGCTTAATTTGAAAACCAATTGGAATTAATTTGAATTATATGCTTAATATGTTGCATGGATAAAAATGTAACAAGAAAATCTAATTTTGCTCATCATATTTTAAATAATAATAAACTTTTAAATATATATACCCTAAAAAAGGAAAATATTAGATGGGTTACAAATTTTTTCATTGCTTGCAGGTACATAAAATAAGTTAAAAAGTTTTCTGTCTCAATGAAAGTTGTACATGAATGGGACGTTAGGTTTATAAAAATGGAGATAAAAATAAAAATTGTTCGGAGTAACTTTATAAAGCTTGAATAGATATTAATAGTTAAAATCTGCATCAAAATTATCGTTTAGAATAATCCGAAGCCTTTTTTTTTTGTGATTAAATATATTTTTGCAATTAAAGTAGGGGGGGGGGGGAGGAAATTTTAAAATCAGATAATTTTTATTGAAAAAAAATTGTGATACTTTGCTGAAATCCGTACAAAGCTTTACATATAAAACTTTCAACATGAGACACATAAAAAATTCAAATAATGTATATTTATAAAAGAATAAATTATATTTTTGCTATAAAATAAGTCAGATTTTTGAAAAGAGAGCAGTGGAAGTGAGTAAGCAATGATTTAAGTCTCAGTCATTTTCTGGTAGTTCACAAAATACCTCAAAGAATAAATACCTTGTATGTTTAAGTGTATATGAAGTCAAGAATTTTTTGAATCGGCAATTTGAAAAATCAACGGGAAAATAACAGAAGGCGACAGAAATGTATGGTTTGCAGGGTTCTACTTTGGTAACCAGGGTTTATCTTCTCACGAAGTTTCAAAATTAGTTACGAAATTCGTTAGCAGATGGCACTTCTCACCAAGAAATCTATTGAAAAAAATATTTATATTGGCCTTTTAAAAGATCCCAGCATTAGATGCATATTTTAAAATTGTTTATTAGTTTGTCGACAGATGACGCTTCTGACTGCGGAAAAACTTTAAAAAATGTTTTATGTTCGTTTCTTCAAACACATCAAAGTTTAATTTTTTTCCTTTTGAGGATGGTTAACGATTAGGAACACGCCAGAACTCCAGTTGTGTTTATTAAAACGAGAAAAAAACATTTCTCAGTCAAAATATTTAAACTTTATATTTCAAAAATTGTGTTTCCTTTTAACCCTAATATGAAACTGTAAGCATAAAAACTAATTTAAGAACAAGTTTTTTCATCTTCTACAAATGTTAAAGCTAGTGTCACACATATGAAAAAACCTATTTGCTGATAACGTATTTTTTGCGAAAAAGACAACAATAAATAAATTGAAATCAAATGTCATTAACATAGCGTTACTTTAAATCAATTTTAAGAGATGGACTTGTATGCTAAAAAAAGTTAAATGATGATTACCCTTTCAAGAATGTCTTTACAGTTATTTGCATAAGTTTGAAAAAAGATTGAGGAAAATTTTCTTCTCATTTTGGAAATTGACTTAAGGCTTATCTTTCATATAAAAACCCACAAAGGCTGCAAATAAAATGGTTTCTTGATTATGGTTTCCAGAAAATTTGGCTATCATAAAAATAACACGAAAAAACAAACCAAAAAGCAAACAAAATTAGCACTATTAAAAAGAGTTCCTTTTTTAGTAGAATACTATTAAATAAATCGCCAAAATCTGGAATGTGAACCTATATAATCAGAATATTATGTGTTATATAATCAGAATATTATGATTATAATTTGTCAATCTTATTTTTTGTCTTTTTTTAAATGATGAAAATTATCACGTTTTGTCTGAAGAAAAATATTTTATTTCTATATCTATATTTCACAGATCGTTTGGAAATTTAAAGTATGATATATCATAACCAGAATTTATAAAAGTAACGCGCTAATCACGCCAATAAGGTAGTTTTCAAACGAAATTGGTTGCCAGATGTTAAATAACCAGGAAGTGAAGTGCTATCGTTTGGCAAATGGATATATATTATGGTATTTGTTACTTATTTCTGTGTGTGTAAATTTTTCTCTACTTTCTTAATAATTCGTTTTTTTTCTTTTGCTCATTCTTTATATTTACTTTATATTATGTTTTGATGTTTGTATCTAATTTGTCATTTTGTATACAATTACCCTCTAAAGCAGGGGTGACCAACCCGTGGCACGCGTGCCACATTGTGGCACGCGGGGTCGTAACTGTGGCACGCGAAGGCTTTTTGAAAAATTACAAAAATATTATGAAAATATTACTGAATTAATTGAATTACAATAAAAAAAATTGTTATGAAGAGAATATGTAAGAAACAGAAATTTTCAGCGTGAGATTTTAAGGGCGCTAAGCAAGATTTTTCTTTTCTCCAGAAAAACGCCAAAAATGAGATCATGCTCCAAAACTAACAATTCTACTGCTTTGTAAGATTCCGAGAAAAGTGTTGAGTAACGTGAGACTAAACACAAATAAATTCTCTCTCTCGGACGGTCGAAACTGCCAAAAAGTCACCCTCTCTCGGGGGCGGTTAATTTTTAACATCTCAGATTTCCATTCAAATTTCAGCTTCCCCGTGCAGGGCTGAAGTTTATAGCTATTGGTTGTCAGCGTGATGTCAGATAAAAAGTTTTTTCCGGAGATGTTGCCTATTTACGATTTCTGTAATGTCAAGAAGTAATTCTGCAATATATAAGGAGCGCAGTTATTGATACGGTAGAAGTAATTCTATCTGCACAAAGTAGCCGCTTTGTAAAGCAGAGGGAGTGTGAACTTGCACCCATGACTAATCAGAATGCTGGATTGGGAGCCTAGAAAATTTGTAGCGTAACATTGGCAAATTGTTTCTAGCTGTCAGACTCAGTCTATTTTAAACTCTGTTTAGCAAGACGTTTAGCTTTTCTCCTTTTCTAAAATTGTTTTTAAATTTTAGTGTTGAGCGTAGTTGTATAATTTTTTTTTAAAATTTTCATTATGTTTATAAGTAAACCTTCGACGTCAAAAAGAAATTATGAAGAGGATATTGCAGCACGTTATTTTAAAATTGTCTGGGAAGAACAATACTTGTTTACACATCAAAATGCTTCCAAGCCTGTTTGTTTGATATGTGGAATTTGTATAGCAGTTCCAAAAAAATTTAGTTTGGACCGACATTTCAAACAACTGCATAGTGATTTCAACAGCAAATATCCGGTTGGATCAAATTTGCGAACGGAATTCATGAATAAAATAAAGAAATCTTTAGCCGGCCAACAATCTTTGTTCCAAAAGAGAAATGATGAAATGGAAACCACGGTGAAAACTTCTTATGAACGTTTTTTGTTGTTAGCCCGCAAGAAAAACCATATACTGACGGAGAGGAGATCATAAAAAGCAGCCTTTTAATTTTCGACCAAATGTCGGTGATCTTATGTCAAAAATATGGTTGATAAAATAGCTTTGTCCAGAAATACCGTCATGCGTCGTATAGATGACATGGGCCAGGATGTTGGAACGCAAATTGTCTCTGGACTTCAAAATTGCAAATATTGTTCATTAACTTTGGATGAAAGCTGTGATATCACTGACAATGCGCAGTTAAACATCTTTGTGCGTTACAAGAACGAAAATTTTGATACTGTTGAAGAACTTCTTGATTTGCGCCAACTAGTTTTAACTACAGGTGAAGACATCTTTAAGGAACTTAAAAACTTAATTGAAATTAACAAAGTAGAATGGAAAAAATTAGATAGTGTTTGCACAGATGGAGCGCCTTGCATGTTTGGCAGAATAAAAGGTTTTGTTGCATTGCTTGAAAATTATTCGGGAAGAAAAGTTTTCAAGTATCATTGTATTATTCATCAAGAAGCTCTTTGTGACCAGGACTTAAACTTGTCTTTCGTTGTTGACCCCGTGGTGAGCTGTATCAACAAAATACGAGCTCGTGCTCTGAATCGTCGAAGATTTCGTACGCTTTTCCCCGAAGAAACGGAAGAAAATGGCGAGTTACTCCTTCATTGTAGTGTGCGCTGACTTTCCAAAGGAAGTTTACTTGCGAGATTTTGGAGTTTGAGGGGGAATGTGTTTTAGAATATCTGGAAGAAAACGATGAACTGCCTAGTGAATGCTGGCTCCTCAGGAGTGAAAATTGGCTGTGGAATTTAGCTTTTCTTACTGATATAAGGGAACATTTAAACAATTTAATTTTAAGATTACAGGGAAAAAATTGTATTTTTAAAACCCTAGTTGGACATATATATCTTCTTTTGTGAACAAACTTTTGCTTTTTCGTCTGGATTTTGGAGAGAAAAAATTAACTCATTTCATATTCATGTAGGAATTATCTGCCAAAGTTAGTAATGTTCCGAAGTATGATAGATTTAAAAATTTAATATCCATTTTGCAGGATTCTTTCAGTGCAGGTTTGAAGATTTTAAAGATGATAAAAAAAATATTGAACTTTTCACTAATCCTTTTTCGATTTCTCTTCAAGACACTAGTTCTTACCCACCTCAGGTACAAATTGAAATTATTGACCTACAGCACCATATTACTCTGAAAAACAAATATAAGGAAATTATTTTAACCGCAAATGATCCGAATTACATCGAATTTTGGAAATTTGTGCCACCAAGTAATTTTCCAAATTTACATGCGGTCAGATATTGTTGTAGGTTTAGATCAACATATGTTTAAGAAATGTTTTCTGTTATGATCGTAATTAAATCAAAATATCGCTAAAAATTAACTGATATGCACCTAAAACACCTAATTTTATTAGCATCTTCACGAACTAATCCAAATATAGATGATTTAGTAAAAAGACTACAGATTCAAAAGCCACATTAAGAGACTGCTTAGTAATCATTTAAAATTAAATGTTTCAAGTTGCTTATTTTTATTTTGTACCTTAGCTAAATGACTGATCCTGTAAAAATTTATCAACAATAAAATATAAGTTTCTACTTTTTTTTAAATTTGTTATACCATTTTTTTTTTATATTTTCACTGTATAGAACTTGCATTTAAAAGTATGTTTTGGTGTAAATAACCCATAATAAGCCTATAAGTAACATTTTTTAATTTGGTGGAAAAGTTGGAAGTGGCACGCGTAATTTTTTTTTATCAGATTGTGGCACGCTTCCCCAAAAGGTTGGCCACCCCTGCTCTAAAGTATTCGTACAATTTTCTTTATAATATCTGCAATGTGCTTTTATTTAAATAACATAATCAATTATTAAAACATAGTTTTACTATTATTTTTAAAAATTAAAAATTAAAAAAACTCTACTAAAAATTTACACCACAAAAGTCTTCGTATACTTACTAAAATCTCAATGTAGCTTTAACTATTGTATATTTCTTTTTTAATTTAGTACATAGTAGGATATCTTTTAGCGTCCAAAACAACTTTTAAAAGTCTTGGCATAAATTTCATCAGTTTTTTGTAACATCTGCAGCGATGTTCCTCCATTCCTCTGTGATTATTGTTTTACTTCACATTTGGTTTTTACATATCATATTTTCCCCTGGTTTCACTCTTCTGCAAACAAAAAAAAAACTTATCACGGCCCTCATTTCCGTCTTGGTGTCGATCGACAATGTAGTTGCCATGTTGAACGGTCTGCTACATTCTAAACACTAAGAGGGAAGACAAGATACACGTTGTATGAAAATAATGCCAACTACCTCCTCTAGGAAACCTTGAAAAGAGAAATTGTTAAAGTGCCTTTATTTTTTGAGTTACCTTCTTAAAAAAGCGTAACAAATAAATAAATTAAACTAACAATCGTTAAAGTATAGATCTTATATTGTAATTTAGCATATTTAGATTAACAACAGAATTTAAAATGAAATTAAATCTAATCGAACGATAATTTATAACAAAAATGGAAAAAAATGAGTATCCATATTTAAGAATTTATAGTAACCTTAAAGAAAAAACATACTACTAGTTTATAAACTCTGTGGCACAGATAAAACTGTAACTTCTGCTATTGTTTCAATAGATACGAGAAATAATAATTTTTTTTCTGCTTGATGTATTGTTTAGAATACAAAATTTCTTATTAATTCAAATTCCTGGAAACTAAATATTTTTTTTAAATAGATAAATATGAGATCCAAATTTAATACAAAGAAAATATTTAAAATGGGTTTTTTTCTTGAAAATTTCATCTGAAAAAAAGTTTTATCTAGATATGCCCAAATATTCTTCCGATGCTTAGAGCACTTTAAAAACCCGCTCCTTTTTCAAGAAAAAATATGGAAAAACAACTTTTATAAGCCGAAGAATTTTTTAAAAGAAAGCTTTAACGTCACACTAAAATGTCAATAACTGTATAGTGCAACATTAATGAAAAATCAAAATCCCCATCTATTTCGTGTAGCAACAACATGTTCATAAAATGTCGGTATTTGGTCATTTTACATAAAACAAAAATTACTACATAAAACTAACGATTATTAAAGAAAGAGCTTTATATTTTAATTTTTTATTTTCATTAGTAACGGAATTTTTTTAAGAGAAAAACTTTACTTCAGATATAATTTATAACAGAATGGGAAAAAATAAAGGCATGTAACAAAGAATTTTAAGTGGCAATATAAGAAACACACTATCTTATAAATTTATGTGGCACAGATAAACTCTAAGTGGTCTATCGTTTCAAGACACAAACATATTGATTTGTTTTTTTTAAATGATACTGCTTAGAGTAAAGTTTAATATTAATTCACATTCTATGCAATGGCAGGTTTTTGTTTTTGTGTCCAGATATATATTATTTAAATTCTTGAAAATATTCAAAAAGTTTTATTATTCCGTTTCGAAAAACTCTTTCTCTTTTATTAAAACTTTATTCTACACACATTCCAAGTAATATTTATTTCATCTAGATTTCAAGAAATATATGTGATTAGAGATTAGATTTGTAAGAAAAATTAATAAATATTAATACCCTCTTAGAAATGTAATAAGAGATGGTAAAAATTTCATAATAAGGTCATTCGATTACAAGGTAATTTATTACTGTTTAATAATAGATAGAGGCGTTCCACGTAATTTATTACTAAGATACGATTTATTACTAATGCCAAGTATGTAACACCTTCCAATTTTCCGAAACATCTTTTTTAAGTCTCTTGACTTCTCAAGGTCATATTCGGGTGAATCAATGCCATATCAAATCCTTTGTCCACATGAGCAAAATAAAGAAGACAAATATGGAACTATAATAACTTGTGAAGATGTATGGAATATATTTAAGATTCACCAATGTGTGCATGTGAGTTATTTTAACATTCTTTATATTATTAACCCTACTTTGTATGATTTTTTTAAAAAAAAAATTTGTGAAATAAATTAGGGTAATATAATTTCTGCTCTAGATTAAAAAAATAATAAAAAATCCAAAATAAATTTTAAAAAGTATGATGGGAATATCCATCATCATGAAAATTTACATGTTAAGCTCAGTACAAAATAAATAAATTTTGTATTATTTTTATTCCTGATAAAAATTAAAAAGAACAATTATTATTATTATTATTATTCTAATTTTATCAGCATCGTGGTACTCGTCGTCAGAATTTTCGTCATCAGGGCTATTTTCTGATAGACTACCACCTTCCAAATGGTCCAAGTAATTTTCAATGCCCCTCTCTTCTAAGTTTCTCAACAAAAATAACATAAAATTAAAATATAGTAAAAAATATTTTCGTCATCTTTAGAAATGAAAGAACTGCATACAGGGATATAAATTTCCGTCACATGGTTTTGGGAAGATTTTTTGGATAGTTGTTATAAATCGTAGAGAAAATAACAAAAACACAAATAAACACCTCTTTTCTGCCCATTATCGCTTTTATTAGCAAAAAAATTCAGATTGGTTTAAAAAAAATATTCAAGAAATCGCACGCTTCTTCCAACCACAACAAACAGTGGAATGTCAAGTTTTTTTTAAAAACATTTATAAACCTGGTGCACCACGCAATGTATAACACGCAAACAGAAGAGAAAGGATTACAACACAAACATCCATGCCTTCTCCGGGATTCGAACCCGGTCCCTACGGCACCGTAGTCATCTTCACTGACCACTATACCGGATGGGCGGCAAACCACACGTTTGGCACACTAATTTCGTTGCAAGTCTATGGAAGAGGAGACTTATATATATATATATATATATATATATATATATATATATATATATTGCCGTTAAAATGGCAATTTCATAAAGTAATGTCATAGCAAAAGATATTTTAATGATTGATCACACACTATGAAATGCATTACACAGAGAATTACGGCACCGTAGTCAACTTCACTGACCACTATACCGGATGGGCGGCTAATGTCAAGTTTAAAACCACTATAATGACTGCGACATTTGATTTTTATAACAGCTACCTGCCTTATTAAGCAATAGTCGTAAAAAACGTTGTCAGCAACAACCATTTACAGTACACCTATATATTATGAGTATAATTTTTTGGTTTTTTTTTGTTCTCTAAAACATTATTACGGAAATTTCCATCATCGTATAAAATTTATTTTAATGATTTCTGGGAAATTGAAATAGGTCACTCATACGCATAAACATGTTTTAAACTTTTTTAGCAAGAAGCATCGTATAGGAATATCTCAAAATGGTTAGAAGAATCCACACAGCAGGAAATTTGCGCTTCTTTAATAACCTTTTTTGAAAAGGTAAATTTGTATCCTATAAATCCCAAAATATCTGAAACACTGTGTGGTAACCTCTGGTTACCCCTTACATTCGAACCCTCTTGTC
>BMAO01008093.1:0-48184 GCA_019973975.1 Trichonephila clavata
AAGAGCATGATTTGTTTGCATTGTTGTAACAATCCACACCCGGTTTAGCTAGTTTGGTTAAAAAACCGGTTTTCGATGCCAACTTTTGTCATTGTTTTAACAGTTACATTGTTACAATAATGGAGATAAATCTAAGTTGGCATCAAAAGCCGGAAAGTAATTTAATTTTATGAAAAAATCGGTAATTAATGAAGTAATATTTGAAAAAACTATATTGACATCAAGTGTCATCCACTACAAGTTTTAAAAAAACTTATTTGTACTTGATTGGATGAATAGAAAGAATTTTGTTAAGGATTGAAAATTTGAACAAGATAAATATACGTGTTCATAAATATAGAGAAAGTGTGAGCTAATAGCAGGAATTGAATAAAACAAAAGTACGAACTTATGTTTTATTGTTAATAAACTTTTTTTACATTTGTGAATGACTAGAAACATTTAACATATATATAATTATTAAACAGTCAGTATTTAATGTCGCTTTCTTTTTTGAATTAGTAGTTCTTTTTTTTGTGCCAAATCATCTATATTAGGATTAGCTCTTGAAAAAATTAGGTTATTTTAGATGCATACCAGCTAGTTTTGAGCGATATTTTTTCATTTCGTGTTCATATATTAGAAAACATTTATTCACAAACATATATTGATTCAAGTTTTGAGGGGTTTCTTGTCTGAAACAACCGCATTTCAATAAAATTGCTTTAAAAATTGTTATTTATTATTATCTTTTCAAAGTTTTAAATTTTTCAGTAAGTCTTCGCGTGCTACAGTCTGGCACGCGTGTGTCGCGGGTTGGCTACCCCTGCTGTACGTAGTTCTAAAATGCAGTGCCAAGTGTCATACATTTAGGCCGATTATAATTTTTATAAGTAATCAGCAATTACATAACAAAAAGGTCTGCACACATTGTAAAAAATGAAAATTGCAAGCGAACTTAAAAAACAAAATGCCTATAATATATTTATAAAAAACTGAGTATCAGCCTTAAAACAACGCCTTTAGTCATATCGTTTGGTAGTTTTTAATGCTTTAATTGCATTGGATTCACACTTAAGCAACTTTAATAATGATGCGAATTCAGCTAAAATCAAATCAGTACAACTACTACATTTGTATTCGACAATAATTAAATCTTAATTGAGATATTCGTCTTAATATAAGAAGTGACTCAGTAATAAATGCTTTATAATTTTTCTGTCGAAGAACATCTTTTTTTTTTCCCACTAACTTTTAGTATGATGTATAAAGATATTTTAAGAATTAATGATTTCTGTATAGTCAATCATGAAACAGAAAAAGTCATGTAATTAAATCCAGTTTTCCTCATTGCTGTCCAAGTTACTACATTTCCTGTTTTATTTTTTCGCTCCATAAATTCGCTTCTAACATAAACATGCGTCATTGTTTAAATAATCGTTGCCGGAACCTACCTGTTAATGGTGAATTTTAAAAGTAATAGCATTAATAGAGATCTGTGCAGAACATAATATAAACAGATTGTGATAGAATACCTCCGATCAATTCTGTATCTATCAGAACATGAATGATTCTTTTTCCGCATGAGAGAAAGAAAAGAACCACCCCCGATTAAAAAAAGAACAAAATCATCGAAAAACAGTTTTCGAGTTAAACGACTTTTTTTCCCCCTTGTTTTTCAGGAAACGAAATAAAATGATAATATCTTGCCGTATACTTTTGGTAAATAACTATATTTAGTTTGATAACTTGGAAATTGTATAGTGATTTACTTGTTATTTCTTTGTGTCTTTGTTTAGTTACAAGGGGTGATCAAATGAAAAGGTACGACACGACATAAAAATGAAACAGTTCAATATTTGCATATTCCGCCAAGGGAGAATGTAGCGAGACATCTCGGGATGCCATTGGAGACTGTGACTGGGATCGGATCATGCGCGGGTGCCCGCATGCGCAGGAGAGAGCAAAGGCTCTTATAAAAAGCGGCGTCCAAATGATGCGAGCACAGAATTACTCGAGCACAGAAAAAGCATTAACTCCGATGTGTACTGTGAGACACTCCGACGCCTACGCAGGTCCATCAAGAACAAAAGACCAGGGCTGCTCACGGAGGATGTGGTTCTGCTCCATGATAACGCGCGTCCACGCGTCTCCAGAGTCACACAAATGGAACTGGACAAGTTCCAATGGGAGATGTTGGACCATCCGTCCTACAGTCCGGACATGTCACCCTGCGATTTCCATGTGTTGGGTCCACTGAAGAAACACCTGAAAGGAAAGCGCTTCAACTCGGACGACGTACTCAAGGACACTGTGAAGGACTGGGTCTCGTCACAGCCACAGGAATTCTGGGAACAAGGAATCCTGCGGCTTGTTCATCAGTGGGATCGTTGTGCTCAGGCCTATGGTGTATATTTTGAATATAAAGTCTATATTTGTACCCACCGTGTCGTTTCGTACCTTTTCATTTGATCACCCCTTGTAGTATTGTTGCAAATTTGCTAGAGGAAAAAAAGCAGCCGACGATTCAAATTATTTGAATTGTAACAGATTTATTAATGAACAGAGGACAACACGAAGACAAATCGATGTATATACACAAAGAAATATTGTTACAGATTATTTACAATAGCACAAAACTTAAACGTTCCAGAAACGGCACTCTTGAACGGCACTCATTAATTTTAATATAAAATTATTTTTTAAAGTTATAGAAATACGGTGCATTCGTGAACAATAATTTTTTTTCTTTGTTTTCCTTACACATTTCTTTTTGATGGGTAAGATAAAATAAAATAAGTAGGTATTAATTTACAAAATTGAATTTTTTAATAACATATGGTGTTTATGAATTCAAAATTTGTTTCATGGGGTTTAATACAGTATATTAAAAGATGAATCTCTAACGAATTTTCCACGTGAAACGAAGCGGATTCTACTGATTTAGCGACTTCGTTAAATAGAGGACCGACTGCATTTCTAATTGTTAGTTTTTCGAATGTATGTTGCATAACAGAAAAAAATAAAATATCCGAAATATTAGAGTTTTTACACCTTATTCGATTTCCACTGCAATCAAAATTCCATAATGGCAGATAGCAAAAAATGCTTTACATTAATCGCAACCGATTTTTGTAGGTATACTATATTCAGTGACGTAACGTACATCCCCGCAACCCCCCCCCCCCAATAAAAAATCGCGAGGGGGCCCAGGATTCTAGGGCAAATGTTAATATTATGGTAAGCTTAATGATAATTGTCAAGTGAAAACTATTGCAATTTTTCGATTGCAATTAAATGTACTCAAAAGAGCAAAAAGTGGGAAATTTTTTATTTCACTTTTTTAGCGCGTTTTTCACGTAGTGTAAAAAAAGCGCTATTAGGACGCAAATTTCGTCTTCGTCTTCGTTCCATATTTTGTCGTACCTTTTTCTCAGCCAATAAGCAAACGATTGACCTCGGGTTTTCGGCATTTGGTTGCATTTGTACCCTAGATGAGCCGTATCATATTTAAATTTAATAATTAAAAAAAATTTAAAAAAAAATTTTTTTTTTTAAGTATAGTACACACTACTTTCTGTTAGTAAAAAGTTCATTAGTTGCATTATTGTAAAATACAACATGTGAAAAACGCGCTAAAATTACTTGGCCATGCCAATGATTGATATCTTGTTCTTACTACACATATTAAATTTGTTTTGATGCCTATACTAGTATTTCAAATTTTAGGTGATATATTCAAAAATGCTAATAATTTTCAGACGAACAGTACAAACTCAAACTTTTGAATGTACTTATCGTAAAATTCGGCGTATAACGCGCACTTTAAACACTAAAAATAAGATCGAAATCTACGAGTGCGCGTTATACGCCAGGAACAAAAGATGAGCTTAGAATAAAATTAAACTTTTATATATATCGAAATACTGTTTATTTAAAAGAAATAATTTTCCTTGTGAACCTAAAGGGTTGTAGAGAGAGAGAGAGAGAGAGAGAGAGAGAGAGAAAGTACACTATATTTTTATCTAAGACTTGGAATAATAACTTGAGTAAAATGACTCTAAAACACATAAGCGCATAGCTTACGTATATATATATTTCAGATTTCTTTGTACAAAAAGGGCTGCGCGTTATACGGCGAATATACCTAAAAGTTAAAACTTGCAGCTTGAACGTATAGGTGAGCGTTATATATAACGTATACGCCGGATTTTACGGTGTATACAGTAGGACATATATTTAACGAAGTCGCTAAATCCGGGGGGAAAATTCGTTAATAGTAAAATCCGTTGAACAGAGATTCATCTTTAAATAGATTTTAGAAACCACACAAAACGAATTTCAAATTCATAAACTCCGTATCTTATTATAAAAGTAATTATTTACACTTTTTTGTAAATTAATATATATTTATTTTATACATCTTACCCATCAAAAAAAAATCTACTAGGAAGCCAAAGGGGGGGGGAGGATTGTCCAGGAACACACTCTATTTTTTACCTTAAAAATAATTTTATATTAAAATGGATGAATTTTTTAATGTTTCGAATTTTAAGCCTTTAAATAACTTTAAATATACATTAATTTATAACCACTTACTTTACGCATACACTACCACATGCGTCCTCACATTTACTCGTAATTACTGAGAAAATCTGTTACTTATATTCGAGTTTTTATTACTCTAGGTGAGTTAGGGGCCTGGTAAAATCAGTTCGCGCATCATAAAATGTGTTTTAAAAGAGAGAATATTTTGAAAAATCCAAAAATATTTTAAAAAATAGGGTGAAAAAAAATCGAACCACAAGAGAAAAAATTCGATAAATAGAAAATGCAATTTACTCTTTGGAGGAAACTTTACGAAGAAAATAGTAAAATATTCTTGGTTCCAGGAAAAAGTTCGCGAAATAGAAAAATTCTCAAAACAGAGTTGCGTAAAATGGAGGTCGGACTGTATTTTCAATTACAATAAAAATCGCTTAACACGAAACTGAAGGGACTGAAATATTTAATCGTGTTAAGAGAATTTCGTGTTAAAGGATATTGTGAAAAAAAACTCATATGTGAACAAAATTAAGTTTATTAGAGTTTATTTTATTTACATAGATACGTATATATGCCCAAATTTAACAAAAATCAATGAAACAAAAGCATTTACAAGAACTTAAAATTTAATACAAAATTTTCAAGTTTTTTTAAAAAACAAAACATTTATTGAGTTTTTGGAAAATAATCTGATATTTTCTTTGAATTATCTTTTTTATTATTAAATTGTCCAAAAATTGTTAGATGTCGTCCATTTTGTTTCTAATTTCCCTATAGGGATGTGCTTCTAAATAACTGCGTGTGCTTTTCATAATATTCCTCATTTAGGATGGCATAGGAACAGGCGCTGCATAATTCATTTAATTTTCATTGTCGGAATCTGCATCAATGATATTTTTTGAGTTTTGAACAAACTTCAAAATGCCTTTATTTGTCATAATTGGGCTGTACGCACATTGTTATCATCTACTGCAGTGGTCTTCAAACTTTTTCAACTCACGGAACTCCTAGAACTTGAAGGTGTTTTCGTGGAACCCCTAGAACTAAGAAGTGTTTTTGTAGAACCTATTCCACGTACATAATTAGAAGAATATATCTCAAAAAAATTGTTGAAGTCTATGTCTATTGAAACTATCTGCAGTCGCATTTCATAGTCTGCTATTGATTTGTTTTTATACTTTGTTTTTGTAGTCACTCACGTTGAGAAATATATTTCACTTAAACAAAATGTTCTGAAAGGCATTAAATTGTTTATAGCTTTGTGAGAAATACTGTGTACTTTTCATGAACTTGCAACATACAATTTAGGAGTTGTTGTTGCTTAAATTTAGAATCTGTTGATAAGTTGTTTCCTCTCCTTCATTATAGGGAGTTTTTTTTTTCATTAAAAATTATTTAGTTATGCAAGACACTGTGTTAATTAACGATTATAAAATTATCTCGTGGAACCCAAGATAGTAAACAATAAAATATTCACAATCTATTACGAAGCATATATAAGATATGAAACATTTTAATATTCTTTAATTAACTTGCAACAAAAGTTTAAAAAGTGTTGAAAAATAATGTTTACTATATATAAATAAAATTTTCAGTTTTAATGAATAGGATTTGTTTTGTAGATACTTGTAATTATACAAATTTCATAGAAATAATAATTTTGTATACATATAAGTTTTTTTTTTCGATTTTTTTATTCCAACTTGAGGAACCCCAGTGTTCCGTGGAACACAGTTTGAAATCCACTGATCTATTGCAACGAATTCTTCTAATGATACAGTAGGACAGTCCATTTTCAGAAGAGAAATCTTTTCGTGTTAAGCGATTTTCGTTTCGTGATAAAAGAAAAAATATGCCTGAAAAGTCATAGTAAACTGTTGAAACTGTAGTATTATTCCGTGTTAACCGATATTTCGTCTTAAGCGTTTTCATGTTAAACGTATTTCATTGTTATAAACACATCAATCGTAAACTGTAAGAATAGAAACCGCACCGAAGTCATTCGGAGTCTTTTAAGCCTCGCCACTTAGTTAAACCAAAGTACTCCCCCAAGAACTTTTCAAATCTCCTGTGAACCGACTTCAATATGGCCCTCTGGCCCACTTTAATCCCTATCAGGCCGATTTATCCACCCAAACCGCTCACCAATCTCAATCCTTCCACTTCCAACACGATGGCCTTAGGTCACAATCCAATCAACTCGGCCACTGAGTCCGTTTCACCATGAATGACTCTCCTCTACGGTCCACAGAGAATAGAGAGAAACTGGAATAAAAATACAAATAAAATATCTCTTGTTCCTGACCCCGGATGAGTAAAGCGTACCCATAATCCTCCACGGGCGGATATATGGAAGCAAGCAGGTGATGATCGTGCCATCTTTATGGAGTCAATGATCGTGTTGAGTTGTTCTGGAGTTTTTTCTTTTTTATTGCTGTTGTTGAATATGTTGGAAGTCCTCTTCGTTTTTGTGCATCACTGTAGAATGGATATAATGCAGGTGCTCGACCGGGCGATTGTTTTTTGATGGCTTTCTCTGTTCTTGCGCTCTGTTTTCATTTATTTGTTTGTTTCAAAAAATCGTCTGAGTAGAATCATGCTCGAATTCTAAAATGGCGCGCATAATTCGTGGTTTGGTAAAAGTGTAATAAGATAGTGAAGTTTGGAAAATGTACCTGACAGTATTTTTTTTAATAATGTTTTATGCCTTTTGTTCAGAAGCTTAATCAACCTTGACGATGCCAAACTAACCATAAAAATATATGTATCTTGAGTAATAAGCACACAGTTTCTGCTATTATTACCTTAGATAGTAAAAAAAGGCAAATTTAACTATTCATCTTTTAGAATAATTATGTTTGATGGGCCCATGCGATATATGAAGCGTTGAAATTATTGTGAGAAGTAAAAATACACGTTGTTTATTGTATCTAAAAGCGAAATCATTGTACTGGTTTGTGATAGTTATGAAAATTATTCCATCACATAATTTATGCACGATAAAAGAACTAGATTGACAAGATAAGAGGCTAGTTTATATGTAAATTTGAAACAAAAATCTCATCGACTTTTATGATATTGTAAAATTTACTTTCTATTTATTTTGTTGGTAGATAGTTTGCATAAAATTAAGTCATGATTGTGTCAGTAGATTAAAGATTTGCTGCAAAATGGTTTAGGTTAAAGTTTTCATTTATTTTATGCTTTTTCTTACTTCATATCAATCAAAATTCTTTAAGTTTAATTAGTTAAACTTAAAGTTATCATGTTAAATTGATAGAATTTAAACAAAATTCTATCAATTTAACATGATTTATTTTTATTCTTAAGGTTTATCAACTAAGCCTTAGTTGATTTTATGCCTTAGTTACTAAGGCATAAAATCTTTCCTATGTATTAGATCTTAAACAAATGGGTTGAAAGAGTGGCAGAGCTCAGATATCGCTTCGTTATTTGTCTCAGATTCGACGCCAATATTCTTGAGTAACTTTAGAGCTATATTTTCCCAAATTCTCATGAAATTAACTTATTGACATGACAGAAGTTTTACGATATCATTTTTAAAAAGTAACAGAAAGCAAAGACTTTTTTGGTGATTTATTTATAAACACAAACAAAAAAATATGTATTAGATTAAAAAGAAAATAATTTAAAAATTAAAAGATAATTACATTTAAAATATAATCAAGTTATAAAAGTAAATAAAAAGTTAAAGTTTAATTTTGTCCACGCATCTACATTTCTTACTATATTTTTAACATATGTTTTGTGATTTGGAAATTTTTGAAAATAATTTAATTATTGTCCTTAAAAAATAATTTAATTTAATTTGGACCATGGTCAAGTGACGAAGACGACACCTGAACTGGCATCCTTTCTCTGAACTTCCACACTACACCCAACAGGAGAACTTTGAGCCTCGATAGATTTAGTGTGTATCGGCTTTCTTTACACTGTGAGTCTGCAATGGCACGAGGATCGAACTCATGGTACGCTACCACGAACCCGTGACCTTGATCACTAGGCTATAGCAACAATTAGAATAAGATGTAATTTAATTGATCGAAAAATAATGATAACCTTTACTTTTAGAAAAAAGCCCAGTGGCTAAGTGGTAGTGCATCGCGTTTCCACACCACAGATCCGGGGTTTTATGCTCGGACTGGGCAAGGTTGACTCAGCCTTCTGTGGGTTTATAAATGAGTACCAAGCTTGCTTGGGGACTAAACACTGGGGGTTTTCGCGTCAGACTGACCAACCTGATCGGAACACCTGCTAAAGCACATCAGGACCCAAGGTCACGCATGGGCAAAGTAGGCCTTGGTTCTCCTGGGCTGTTCCGCCACTGAGTTAAGTTAGTTACTTTTAGAAAACGTACAATAAAAATTTAAAATATTTCTATTGTAATAAATTCCTCTGTAATCTTCATCTGATTGTAATTATTAATTCTTTTAGTTAAATAAGGAAGTAAAATGTATTTTTTTCTTCCTATGCTTTTGAAGCTTTTCATGTAACTTTGTTCTAACTGTCTGCTTTACATAAAAATATTTTCAACGTGTAATTTTCATGGAACTGCATATTTGTTTTTCTACGTAAGGAAACTCGCGAACAAATTCAAAAGAACAAGTAACATTATACCCAGCTACTTTCTAGATTAATTCTCTCCACATTTTAAATTCAATTAAGTCTCTACCCCTAAATCCTGATAAGAGAACCATTTTTGCCCCAAAATTCCGAGATAAGCAAAAATCTACGAAATGAAAAACCTTACAACACTGTAGAATTCAATTTCTTAAAATCCATACACGCTTGGTTTAACTTCAAATATTATCTATAGATCGTCTCATACTGAAACAATTATGCACATCACGTTTTGACAAAGCTTCGCCCATTGCAAACCTGTTACTAATCTCAAAGAATGAAACTTAGTTTCCTTTTAGAGTTATTATTTTAAATCAGGACACATTCTAACTTTATATTTAAAATAGACAAACCTGTTCCTAAATGGAATAGTTTCGGATCCTTTGCCTGTTCATCATGTCTGATAGTCAAGCGAACAAAAAAATTTATATCAGATATAGTTATAGCAGTTCCTCTCTCAATTAAACTGCCTTGAATTCATTATTTTGTCTTATACGCTCGTGATATGCCTTCCCAATGTTCCTTTTTTCAGTTTGTACATGATGTTTGTACGTATCGTGTTTCAATACAAAATAGCCAAGATACAATCTATAGTGGAATTATGTCAGGAAAAATGGATCTTATGACTTTTCTCTACCATTAGATACGTGGCCGTGGTCACAAACTGGTTGCAGCGTTGTTGAGTTGCGGGTTCGAGTCCTGATATTTCCTCTCGTTGGTGTAGTCTGGTAGTTAGGAGAGGGGATGCCAGCTCAGGTGTCGTCCTCGTCACTTGACCATGGTTCAAAATTACGAGGTCCGTCATCAAAACCCTCGTGTAGCTGAATAGTGTGACGCTTATATTCACTCACTGAGCCCTGATGTCAACAGAAGAAGCGTCGTTTAGAGGGGGCTCATGCATGTCAAATCTGTTGTGGCTCAAAGTCCTCACTTGGCATTGTCTGGAAGTTTGGAGAGTGAAATGACAGCCCAATGCCGTCGTCTTCACTTGACTGAAAGGTCACGGTAGTCTATTGGTCAAGGTCATGGAATCGTAGCCGGTGTGTCATGAGTTCGAGCTTAGTACCACTGAAGACCTGCCGTGAAGAGGAGCCGATGTGTTGGGGCTCTAACGTCCCTCCCGTTGGTGAGGTGTGGAAGTTAGGAGAAAGGGGTGCCAGCTCATGTGTCGTCCTCATCACTTGACCATGGTTCAAAATAAAGAGATCCGTCGCCAAAAGCTCTATAGGGTGATGTAAATACAACTCTTAATCTCGCATTTATTTCATTTACTTTATTCAAATTTCTCTATAACGCATTTTTAATTTAAAAATCCAAACTCAAGTGAATTATCCAAAATGTCTCTAAGGATTCTGTCTAATGACCATTTTGATGGCCGTGGTAGCCGTGGTTAAGGTCAGGAATTCGTGGCTGACCTGTCATTAATTTGAGCTCAAGTGTCGCTGAAGATGCAACCTGTAGAGAGATAAAGGCAAGCTAAATCCGTCAAGGCTCAAACAACCTTCCGTTGGAGCAATGTAGTAGTTTGGAGAGGGGGTGTCAATTCAGGTGCCATCCTCATCTCTTGACCGAGGTCTGAAATTACGAGGTCCGTCGCTTAAAGCTCTCATGTTGCTTTGTAGTGAGTGAGTGCGTATTAATGTCGCACTATTTAGCTACATGAGGGCTTTTGTCGACGGATCTCATAATTTTGCACCATGGTCAAGTGATGAGGACGAAGTTGGTATACCGCCCTCCTCTTACTTCCACACCACACAAACGGGAGGACGTGTAGTGCCTGCTGTGTAGTGCAACGTCTATAAAAACTCATTCACTCACAGCCGTTTTGAATTTGAGACCGTAACCCTAATTCTATGGGGAAACTCTGAGTGAGTGAGTGAATATTAACGTCACACTGTTCAGCTGCACGATGGCTTTTGGTGACGGTCCGCGTAATTTTGAACCATGGTCAAGTGACGTGGATGACACCTGAGCTGGCACCCCCTCTCCTAACTACCACACCAACGGGAGGACGTTTGAGCTCTCGACAGATTTAACGTGCATCGCGCCCCTGCACGGCGGGTCTTCAGTGGTACTGGGATCGAACTCATGACATGCTAGTCATGATCCGATGCCTAGACCACTTGGCTACCGCGGCCGCATGGGGAAATTCTACCTTGCTCCTGAAACCTAAACTAGCGTATAGATTTGAATGTAATTAAGTGTATTCGAAAGAGCAAACATTAAAGAAGGTTTCTCTAAAATTAAATTTTTCCTCGAAACTTTGAAAAAAAAAATTGTTTACTTTTATGATTTATTTACGGAATTTTATGTTTTTAAGAAATATTTAGAAATATTTTCAAGCACCAGAGAAAAAATGCAATTCAAAAAAGTAATCATTAATTTTAGCTTTTTTACTAGTTAAGGTATCCAACTACTTAAGACAACTTTTTTTTTAAAAAAATGCAGATATGGGAATTTTTTTGGTGTATTTAAATTTGCTTAGTACATTTTTAAAGAAATATGCTAAAATTAAGAAGAGATAAAGATATTATTAGTATTAAAATGGGAAAAAATGCATAAAAATTTTCCAAAAAATAACATACCGGCGGCCCATTCTGTACAAAAAGTTTAGGAACAAATTTTCAATTTTTCAATTCTGATGTGTTGCTATGTTATTCATTTTTGAAATGACCTTCAGGATAAGAGATATTTTAATTTTTACAAAAATTAGAGCCCTTTATCTTACTTATTATATGAAATTGCTTTAAAAAAACAGTGATTGTATTCACATAAAGGACTGTAAATTTTGTACTAAAATAGTGACTAATAAAACTAAAGATCAAAACACTTCTACTATTATACAGAACATACACAAAAATTTTCAACTAATTATTTTCAAAACTTTTTAAGCAATCGCTGTCCCCGTTTGAGCCTTTTCAAAAAAACACATTTCGAGTAAAACGCGTTTTAAAGTATGACATATCTTGTTTAAAGTAATGACATCTGCTTTTACTAAAACACTTGTAGTTTTTGTTCTAGTGAACGGAAAATAATAAACTTGGTATTTTTATAAAGCTAATAAGATGGCCTATAAAATAAATCATAAAAAAATTTGTCAATTTTTGGCAAAATTTACTGTCTTAGGGCAGTCGGATACCTTAACTGTGGTGCCCGCGTTAGAGAGCGCACATTTTTGTGTGTCACGAAAATAGAGCGATGGTGAGTTTTCTCGTCAATCACAGAAAAAGATGCGCTGTTAAAATATCGGATCAAAAAGATGGGTTTATTTTTTTTAACTGACAGTTTTATTACTTATACTTATTGATTGGGTTAACAAACATATATTACATGCATATAGGAGTTTCTATGGATATCGAGGAATTTTGATGACCTTCAAAATTCCCGGACGGAGAGACTTAAGCGCACATGATGTGAACTTCCTTTTTTACTGACAAAATATTTTCTACTTGTCTTGACACTAAGGAAGTTCTGGAGAGGTGCTGCAGGGTCGATCATAGCTCTCTTATCAGAAAGCATCTGCCTTTCCCACCCCAATAAAATAACTATTCTTTAGGCAGCACAGCATCAGGTGAGTACTCTAATAAAGTGACGTAACATACACCCCCGAAATCCCTTATCTAGGTGAGAGCCCAGGGTTCTAGGGGACCCAAAGCCTGACTGCCGCCAAGTACCTAACTTTTGTAAAATCCAACTTGGGGGGCCCAAAACCTAACATTGCAGGGGTGCCCAAATGTTCTTAGTTACACCATTGCTCTAACGTCGGCGCATGATTCTAACATTAAACAATCGGCATTTACTCCACTCGATAGGCTATTAGGCTTGAATCTAAAAAACATTATCATCACACATAAATAAATTCACTATATAAACTCATACTCTGTTTCAGCCGGTGCATATGGAAACGCATGAGTTCATTTTAAATTTTTCATATATTTTTACTTATTTGTTTTATACTCCGGCATTGCTTCCAAATATTCTAACCATCTTGAAATCTGAGAATATGTTTTGTTTTTCTCAAAAAATTATAATTTGAATAGCCAATGGTCACTACTTTTTATTCATGACGAGTATACTCGTCATGATAAAAAATTCTACAACTTCTTCATTACGAGTATTCTCGTCAATCACACACAGTTAACTGATTGAAATGCATTTATTGCATTCAAATATATACTCTAGTCAAGGCTTGAGGAGGAAAATAGAGTTTCAATACAATTAACATTGTGTTCACGAATTCAAAATGGCCGGTAGACGGGAGCGTAACAGCTCCGGTAGCTTATTTGTTAATGTTTCCGGCTACCGATTTCTCCTCAGCTCCAAGGTTCGTATAAGACAGCTAATATGCCTTTTAAAATTCCTGTCCACCCGCCATTTTGCATTCGTGAATGAAATATTAATCTCATGGAATTTCTACTGTTTTCCGTCAAATCTAGACTAATAGATTCATTTGACTGCAGCGAGGTGCATCCGAGAGAATAAAAATTACTGAAGATTTCCATAAAGATATATCTTTTCTTCAAATTTTGAAAAATATATAAATATTTTCAAAAATAGGAGGAAAAAACTTCATTGTATTTTTTTTTCTTTTTCTGTCTGATGCACATTTCAGTGCATCCAAACTATACAGCACTTTATAAGCCGCCATACTGTATAGTGGTTAGTGGCGCTGACTCCTATCTAGGGATTGCAATACCGAACCAAAAGTGCAATACCGGTAGTAGAAATTTTAGAAAAAGAAAGAACACACACACAAAGGAGTTCCTTTGTTTTATTTGCCAGTTTTATTAGAGAGTGTAAATATCACAAAAAATAATTTTTTACTTATAAATTATAACAGAGTATATAAAGAATCACATAAAAGTAAAATAACATATTTATTTAAATAATAAAAAGTGTAACTCTTGCAGTCTTGGGTACTATTACAAATTTTTCAAATGTGATTTTAAAAAAAACACAATGCGTCAATTGTACTGTATGATATGCAAACACAATGTGAATAACAAACTCACCAATTTAAAAAATATCGAAATATTACGCACTTTCTTCGCAACTACAACCTTGTTTTCATAGATACGAATATCAGACTACGAATCCTGCGCGTGTGCAGTATCGCTCTTAGCTGTAGTAGGATAGTTTTAGCGCGCCTCCGTGGATGATTCACATATTTTATTACTTCTCTAGATTGTCCGATGCAACTTTATATTCACAGTCTTATTAATTTCACCCGTTAGAGAGACATAAAAACAAAAACGCATATTGTTTTGCTATGTTGGCGATTCCTGAACATATAGTGGAGAAAATTTTAAAAATTTTTAGTAAGTACCAAAAAAGCAGTATTTAAACTTGTGAATACCGGTATTACAAAATTGTACAACTGACTCAAAATACTGGTATTCGGAATCCCTACTCCTCTCCCTTAGGGCCTGAGGGATGGCACGGATGTTTGTGAATGTATAGTGCTGTGGGGCATGGGGGCACTTTAAATATTCACCGAGCCACAAGTCCTCTCGTGTAGTTGGTGGAAGGATGAAAGAGGTGGGAAGCCCCTTGTCTTTCCCAGGATGTTCCCCTTCAAAATTGGGGAGAAACCGAGCCAAATCGTACTGTCACCTACATTTAGCTCAAAGCTTCGGCTAACAACAGGAGTAAGAAACTAGCCCCTTGCCACGAAGAATTTTGTAGGCCTTGATCTGGCACTGCCAATTATGTGGCATTAGTAACAATGCAGCACTTTATATTTAAGAAAGAAATGAGGCCACTGTAGCTTAGTGGTCGTGGTCACAATCTTGTGGCCGGCGTTGACGCGTCCTTTTGTCGCATAGTCGAGCCTTGATGCCCACCGTGTAAAGGGTCTAATGCACGTTAAATTTGTCGGGGCTCAAAGTCCTCACGTTAACATGGTGTAGAAGTTAGTGTGGTGTCCTGTACACATTCTGTTTCGGATTGTCAACGCCCTCTACCAGTGATATTTTTATTTAAAAAAATTTTGCCACTAAAGAAAATCCGACTTTTTTGTGATACCTTTTTCTGAAAATAGCACTTCCTTATCATCATTTTTGCTTTTGATTATGAATTTTTAAAGTTTAAGCGAACTTTTGGTACACCCTGCATTTTACTGTTAACATTATGTCAAAGTTAGTATTCAGAAATGCAATAGATAACGGATTTTTTTAAAAGACTTTGTGAATTTCAACTCACTTAAAGTTCTTTGAACAGTGCAGGCGTTATAGAAAATAAATCTAAACTTATTTTTCTTTTGTTTCTTTAAAAAACCTTTTCTACATGATGACAATTTACTTCTGAGGAAGTTGCTGTCCTTTATATCTCTGTTACATCGACACAATAACCTTGCTTAAGTTATTCGTGTCACACTTCGGCAGTTTTCAGAATGGAAGTTTACATTGACAAAAATCCTTGAAGAAAAGAAAAAAAATATTTTATATCCTTTTTAAATGAAAATTTTAAACAGCACATTTTATATAAACAATATGAATCTTAATAAAATAAAAGAAGTAAAAGAAAGCTCAAAATATATATTTAAATTTTCAAGTCAATTTTGTAGGGTATGAATTTGTCAATATTTAATGGTTTCTTGTAGCATATATCCCCTTAATCCTGGGGTTCTTACTCCAAACACATAATGTTCTCAATAGCTTGAATAATTTTTGTTCCGGTTCGTTTTAGCTTACTAAATTAAGTATCCGAGTTGCACGATGCAACGGCAGTTATCATAATTCGAACAATGGAGTTGGATGGATATGTCCCTTTGACAGTGGCGTAACGTCCACCCCCGCAATCCCCGCATCGCGGGAGGTCCAGGATTCTAGGGGGCCCTAAGCCTGATTGACGCCATGTGCATACCCTTTGTAAGATCTGACTTGAGGCCCGAAACCTGATTTTGCGGGGGGGCCCTAATATTCTATGTTACGCCACTGCCATTTGAGCCCTTCCATCAACACGCCAAACCTTCATTCTGCATTTAAAGTACCAACCTTCTTTGAAAATACTTCAATGAAGGTAAAAAAATTATATTATGTAAGGAATTAATTGATAGAGTGAAGAAATCCCCCGAGTGATTGACAGTTATACAGGGTGTTGCCGAATTCGACATACAAATTCAGAAGGGCGGTAGTAGGCAGCGTGGGGATGACAAATCATCATAGAACATAGGGTCGCAAACGACGTTTGGTGGGAGTAATTCTCAAAAACAGTTGTGGTGTGATGTATAGTAGAATGAGAAGGGGCAATATGAGGGAATAAATACATTTATTAGACGTAAAGTATGTTTATAATATGAACAATGTATCACAATTTTATGTCAGATATGCAACTGGATTTGTTTGAACGCATCCGACAATCCTTCGCCCGTCGGTGTCGGCTGTACTATGACTTACTCGGCCGCAACTTCGAATAATTCCCGTAGCAATCGCTTATTGCATTTCTGACGTCGAGCGTGATGCATTGTTCGTATTGTAAACATGCTTTACGTCTAAAAAATGTATATCTTCCCTCTTATTGTCTCTTTTCATTCCACTATACATCACTCCCTTCATAACTGTTTTTGCGAACTACTCCCACTAAGTGTCGTTCGCGTCCATGTTCTACGTTGGTTTGTCATCCCCATGCTGCTTACTATCCCCCCCTGTGAATTTGTCAATCGAATTCTGCAAAACTCTGTATAATGCCGCAGATAAACAAGAAAGCTATTGGCGATGGATGGACCACGTAATTTTGAACCTCGGTCAAAGGATGACGATGACACCTGAGCTGACATCTCCTATCCTAACTACCACACCAAGGAGGACATTGAGCTTCCATAGATTTAGCGTACATCATCCGCCTCTGAATGCGAATCTTCAGCGGCACCAGAACTCGAACCCGTGACACTCAGTTTATGACCACAACCACTCTGCTACCGCGGCCTCAAACTCACCTCGAAGAAAGTTGGAATTATGTAAAATGTAAACTTTGATTTTTTTACAATAAAAACTGGACATGAGGGGGGTTGTTTCCCGAGGGATCAGATTGTAGCTCTAAACCCTCTTCGGGTGAGCTCGGTTCTTTTGGGCATTCATCATCATCATCGAAGAAATGGCTTTTAAAAATGGGAAGCGAAAAATTATTTCACGTTTGTTTGAAAAATAAAATAAAAAAATAAACTTGTGGAATTTTTTTTTGTATAAAATTTTTTAATACAATGAACTAAAAAGCAACTTTTTTCGTTAGTAAAATATGAGGTAACAAAAGTATCTCTCTGTAAAACATTTTTTTTTAATTTACTTTCAATCTACCTATTATTTTTTTCGTAATTCTTTTGGAAAAAAAAAGCATGATCAAGTTCTCTGCCTCAATAAAAGAGCTTTACACACTTTCGCTATCCGTTCTCCAATCTTTCACCAGCTATATAACCCGCTTAAGGAACAATAACCAGAACAACAAAAAGCAAAAAGCATCACGAATGTAATTCTAGATGCAACAACAAAAACAAACCGTGTACAGCTAGGAGTAAATAATCAACAATATTTTAAAAGTTCGCTTTCGTCTGACTTGACAAACTCATTTTCCGGTTAAGGGGGAAAAAGAACGACAGCTGTAAAAAAGTAATAAATAAATAAATAAAATAGAACTCGGGAAAAGAATATTTTATCGCAATCGGAACGGTGGAACATCTCCGTTCCGTGAACTGATGGAGAAGAGTGGAGTGGTCTTTCTCCTGGATGGAAAAATAAAAATTAGAAAAGAAATAGCTGGTGTAGAACGAACGAAGTAAGGTGGGGGTTCCATGGAGTGGAAGATAAAAAAGTTTACTAAGGAGGAAGAGGAATTTCAATGTGGAAGAGAGAGGGGAAAATTCTGCTTCTTCTTAACCTCATTTTTCGGTTATTTTTGGTCGATATGTGGTGGTCGCGGAAATAAAAACAAAAAACAAAAAATGTATTTGGAATATCGAGGTCGCGTGGAATGCTTCCAACCGTCAAAAAACGTTCGGTTTCACTGTAGAATGATTCACGTGTTGCTCCAAACGATTATTACATGAAGGAAAGGAAGGATTTGAAAATATACAACTGTAATTGTGCTTCCTAACGGGATAAAGCATATTACGTATAATTGAGGAAAAGGAATAGCATGACGTGAAGTTATGGAAGCTATTTATCGTTTTTTAATAGATGTAGCATTGTGAAGTATCAAATTAGGTTTCACTTTTTATACATTTAATTCGATTGTTTATTATTCTCTCTCTTTAACACTTGAATTTTACAACAATTATTACATATTTAACCAGCGAACTTAATTAATATGACTCTTATTTGCTGAAATTTCGAATATCTGGAAAATTCTATTTTCTATCTTCATATTGGTTAGATTAAATCTGCCTTCATATGATATCACAGAGCAAGCTCTACACTTGGAACAAATTTTCTACTATTCAAATATATTTCGTGGTTATCAAACTATTAGGGTTTGCAGCCCCAGGATCTTGAAATCCCGGTGTTTTTTCCAATTTCGAAATCCCGGGATTTAATTTTTGTCTGAATTATATTCTAAAATTTTTCTCGTCATTTGATTTTCAGAAAATTAAGAAATATAATTTTTAGGAAATATGTGCGTAGAATTTTTTTGTGTGTGCAATTGTGAATGCTATAAGTAAAAAAAATATATTTATACACAGCTCTCATTTCTCGTATGGGATAATGTTGCACAGATCTAAGTGGTGCATAGCAATACTTAAACAATAATATAAGCAACATCTCAGAAATAGATTTTGTCAAAGCTCCTTCTTCAATTAAATGCCGTTAATTAATAACGGATCTGCTTAGAAGACTTCAGACACTTCAAATCCCATTGTATTACTAACAGCTCATGCAAATGGATCTTCAATTTCAAATGAGGTAACACTTAAAATTGATTCACATTCTAATTCAACAACTGGATCAATTTATATACAAAATCCATTAAGTGTAGCAGAAGAACTAAATAAAGTTATCAAAGAGGTATATGCACCAATGCAGTCTATTAGATTTGAGACACTGTCATAAAAAATTCAAAAAGAAATGTCTCTTTTTTGAAAATGGAGGGAGACGTTGTGACTACCTCAAAAGAGCATACTCCTATTTAATGACGATAATACTTACTAGTAAAGAATCCGAACGTGCATTTTCTTCGGCAGGATAATTTGTAACAAAAATAAGATGCCGTTTAAGCTATGAAACGCTGGACGAGCTGTGTTTTAAAATTTGGATAATGTAATCCCGGATTGATTGAAAATATAACACGGGATTGCAAACCCCCTACAAACTATGTTATCTTTCGATAAAGTACTTCATTTTCTCATGTAAGGTTAAAGATCCATTCTGCATTTATCGAAAATCAACGGATTACTATATGCTGGAAAAATAATGCAAATGTATCGATGAAGGAAAATGAATAGGTAAATAAAATATTGTTGTAAATTTACGTAGGTGAATAGCACCCGACGAAACTCAAATTATTTGAATAAAAACAAATTTATTAATGGAACAAGGATGAACAGATGATTGTGTGTACACAGACAAATCGACGTATACACACTAAGAAATATTATAACAGATTATTTATACAGTCGTTGAAAGCGCACTCGTTATAAACAAACTTTACAGCACTCCAGAAACGACTGTCTAGAAGAGTTCCATGAACTGGAAAGTGTAACAAATCGTACTCAAAACACAAGCAAATTCTAATATCAACTGACTTACTCCTCCAGAAGGGTTAATCTAAGAGACTTCTTGATGGTTCCTTGACGATTTCGTAGTTTTCACCAAATTTGTCACCTAAGGCGATAAAGTTGTCAATTTGGTAACCTTGGGCTCATCTTCTTTTATGTTGCCATCGTCTTCTTTTTAAAGTTCATACTGGGAAGTGAATTTTGCCTGTAAAACTCAATTTTCCCACAAAAGAGTATAGCTGTGGGAAAAACAGCATACTTAACGGGTTTCAATACTTTTATAGCAGAGATTCAACTAGTGGAGAAAAGACATAGTTAAATTACTCGCATTTAGTGTATGTAGATACTGTTACTGTCCTTAATTTATATTCAGACTTTGATTTTGCATTTATTAATTCTATATCTGGATTTAGATTAGGAGATATTAAAGTTACATTTTATTTTTCTTACTTTGTCTTCTGTTTCCCTGAATTAGAGATTAGTTTTCATTGTATCTCTCAAATTTTATAAATAAATTAGTTTCTATGTCTGTATATATAAAACGACTTTATTTTATTTTATTTTATTTTATTTGTATTATTACTTTTAAAATTTCGTTTTTGGACAGTTGAAAATGAATACGTGAAGCCCTATCGAATTTTTAATATATATATGTATATAAATATATGATAGTGTAGTTGAGGCCTATTTTTGTTGGTTACTTGTATGCAGATTTGTCGAGGGATATTTCTTGATAAACAGAAAACTTTGTCGGTTTTAATCTTCTTTTATTTATCATCAGAGCATATAAAATTTCATAGGCATATAAAGTATTTGGAATAATTAATATGGACGCACGCAAACACATAGCAGAAGCAACAAGCAGCAGCTATTTATATGACGAGCGCAAAGATAAAAAGAGCGAGCAAACAGCGCTCTGGGTTTATGTACTGTTGGTGAAGGTCGCGCGACTCCTTTCTAACGGCAGCCGTGATTGGTTGCAAACACGCGGGAGCGATTAGATTACGATTAAGATTACCGCATTAGTCTTGTATGAAAGAAAAAAAACTATTTGAAAGGAGTTAATTTAAAAAATACTAGAGGAGTCATTACATATATATATACTTTAATAATTTTTACAGTGATAAAATTTGGAATTTGACAGTTTTTCCCCCATAAAATTCTATTTATGAGTCTACATATACACTTCCGAAAATAGGGGGGTGGGGATTCTGAATCTTGTATAAAATAAGGTAAATATGCCAGTTTTATGTGCAATTTTTTTTTCCAACTTAAAGTTTTCAATCTAAAAAAGCAGCAAGCAAAGTAAAAACTTTATTTCTTAAAAATAAAGTAAACATTTAGATTTTCTTAGATGACTTTTCCAGACATAATAATCACCGCCGAATCACCATGTACCTTGTTTTCGAACTTAAAAAGTTTGAAATCGAAGCCTAGATAATCAATCAAACGCATTTGTGATCTTTTAACTAAACATGGTAGCTGCTGACTTAATCATAAATCTATCTTGGATTATCATCTCTCATTGAATGAAACCAGTTTCATTTCATTCATAATCTTATAGTAGTTTTGAGACTGCCGGCTACTTGAAAAAATTTGTGTGGTTTAGAATGTACTCTTGCTGCTTCTTTAAGAACTAAATCGTTAACGTTAAAAAAGTTTTTATTCGTTAAGCTCTAAAAAGCAAGAACCAAACTTGAAATGCATATTCCAAAAGGAAAAAAAAATAATAATTCCAATGGTAATACAAATGTATGCAATCGCGCACACAAAAATTTTTCAAGGGGGGTGTCCATGATTGAAAGTCCCCCAACTCGTATCAGACCTCAAGACAACACCAATTGATTCTTCTGATTTTGTCGATTTTGTTAACAAAAAACAGTAAAAAGTTAATTATTGAGATAATAATTAACATTAATTAATAAAATAAATTGTTAATTTCAAGAACTGAATTGAATTTTTTGTTTTGTACATATAGAATTATGATCAATCTAAAAAAACTCAAGGGCTTTGAGAGGGGAGGGGGGTTCCGGACCCCTAGGACACCCCCCTTGTGTGCGCCACTGAATGTATGCTATTATTATACGTACTCTTGCTGAGTTCTGAAAAATTTAGAAATAAAAAAAAACAGGTGTACAGCACTGCATATATAAAGTTGAGAATTCTCGTCGTTTTAAAATACAGTTGGATCCCGATTTAACGAAACCCTATTTAACGAATTTTTCTCTTTTCCCGATTAAATTGAAGCCCCCCCCCCTCATTTAACGAATAAAAATCCCCGAATCACCGAATTGCTTCAAAAGCTGAAATTTTTTTCATTATTGTGTATTAGAAAAAAATGGATTTTTCTTTAAAATGCATATCTTTTCTGTCCATAATAGATTTATCTGGTGAGCAACAAATTTCGACGGGAAAGGGTGCAGACTATTGTTAGATTTTACGGGTGCAAATGAGTCATGAGTGTAACCTATCGTGTGAGTTTTGAATAGGACAGGAAATCCCTTTCTTATCTCAACTCACTCCACAATGCAGGGGATACCTTAAGATTAGAAATGATGATGTTATATTTGTTGACGGACTGCCTATACCTGTGCAATTGAAGTTGATTAAATTGTTGATTTCTCGGGGCAATGAATAGCGATTTTGATGCAGAAATTGATAATAAAAGTTTCATCAAAACTGTTACATTTTCTAATGCTTTACATTGTTTGGAAACTGTGAAAATATACCTTACGCAGTAGGATGTAAAGGACGCAGTATTTTCCTCTTTGCATAAAGTAGAAAAAGAACTCTTTCGAGTCAGGAATTAAAAAAAAATGCCAAAAACAGTAGAACGTCGTTTATCCTAACGTTTATTATCCGAAGCGTCAAATATCCAGACCAAAGTCCAGATACGTTTTCGAACAGTGCAATGCTCTACAGTTGTTTCGCGTGAGGCCGATTAGAAGGCGAAAAAGACTGTTCTTCAATGACGACCACAGGAATGAAATTACCGACTTTGTCCAATCTATCCCAAGATTTCAAGAATGCGATGAAAAAGATTTAGAAACCTGGATGGCATGCGATGCAGAAGACTGTGGATCTCAAATGCTAAATGACGACGAGATTGTGACTCCCTTGCAAGAAGAATCCGTCCCTGTCGACAATGAAACGGATGAAGACGAGGACAACAACAACGAAAGTAGCAAGGGTCCATCAAATTCTGACGCGTTTTTCTGCGTTAGAGACAGCTATCGAGTGGTACGAACAACAACCAGAGTGCTGTGCAACTCAACTACTGCTGCTGAAGAGAATCAGAGACATTGCATTGAAAAAACGAAGGTGTAAAATGGTACAGCGAAAAATAAATGATTGTTTTCCACAATCGAGTTAAAATTGCGACATTTTCACCTATTTTGCCTTTTCATATCAAGCACGTTTCCGCATGTGATGATTTTCAATATTTGTATAATGTCCAGTATCATATACTGCATGGATCGGAATTCGGTTTTCGGTTCTCTGAACAATCGCGTATCCGGTGTCCGGTCCCAATTGATTCGGATAAACGACGTTCTACTGTACATATTTGGGCTTGGGGCCCAAAACCTGAGTTTGCAGGGGCCCCTAACATTCTCCGTTAAGCCACTGCGAGAGAACTGGAACCAAATTGATATTCAAGGGATTTTTTAGATATTACATGCATAACCTACGATTTTCGCATCCAGAAAATCTATCAACTCCAGCTGGGTCGAACCTGCAACCTTAGGCTTACGAAGCCTCTAACCCACCGGAGCCGACAAGAGAAAATATTAAGTGTAATAAAATGTGCTTTTATCTCTTTCTGTTTTGTACGATACAGAATATGATACTAATTTCAGAACATTTTACTATCTGGTAGAATATTCTGTTTTTATTTTGTAGAACTCGTCAAAAATTCTCTTTACAAACTCGCTACAGTATGCAACAATTAAATTACTGAAATAGACGAATTAATGTGAGTTTAGATAAACGATTTAGTTACGTACATGAGTTTAAATAAAACGAGTTGCACAGCTTGACAGAAAATTACGTAGAATATTTTGTTACAATTGTATTCAATGCTTTCAGATCATGTGGCAAGAGAAGTAGATCTTATAAACTTGTGAAAGGTAAATATTTATGGAAAATATATGCTCCCCCCCCCCTCCCCACTCGATGTGAGAGATTAAATTTCTAGATTTTTTACATTTTTTTTTTTTTTACAAAATCTGTCGAATGCATTATTTGGTTGAATTTCGAATGAATTATTTCTAACTGTTCTCTATCGATACTACTTTATTTAGTGGAATTTTAAAATAAGAAATAAGCAACCCAATTGTACAACCATTTTAACAATATATTATAGTTTCTTTTTATAAAAATTTCTAGCAAACTGTAGGTGTAAATAATTTATTTCCACATACATGTACATAAAACTGATGATTATTACATAATTCTTAGAAGATCGAACGCACAAGCATTTTATTTAATGAGCATTTCGAAATCACTGTTCAACTCACAATTCGTTTTCGACATAATCTTATTGAAATTAAAGAAATTGATCTTGAAATCATTTTTCAAAAGAAAAAAGCAACCTTGGGAAATCGCTCTTCGTACGCAACTATGAAGATTTAATTTGGCGAACACAACGAACTTCACCACTCCACTAACAAATAAGTTACTGGTTTTATCAGCCGGGTTGACATATAAATTACTGATCTGACGTCAGGTGAAGGTCAAATCGAACATTAATTAACTGTTTCCTTTTATTCAGCAACAGGGAAAATTTGCTAAAAGCAAGGAGATTTATTTATTTTGTCACCACATCATGGACATCCAAACAAATAATCAAAACCACTTATTAACATGATTTTTTTTCCCAACACGTTTATGTGATTCTTCTAGAATTGGTACGAGATATCGTTGGCAGGTGCTGAAATTAAAATAAAATAATATTTAAAGATGGAAGCTGCAGATGTGTTTCTGAAAGAAGGATATTCTGATCAAACACTCTGAAACATTTGTCTGAATTTCTTCTTTGAAAAAAAAAAAAAAAAACAGACATTTTTTTTTAACCGGCTTTCGACTTAGCCGGTCACTTAGCTCAGAAAATGACTAGGAACATCTGCCATGTGTCTGTAGATTCAAGATTTTTACTTCTGAAATCTTTTTATTTTTATTTTCATCACAACAGCAGTAAAATGAAATTACCGTAAAATCCTGCGTATAAAACGCATTCATACCTTCAAGCTGCATTTTTTAATTTTTAGGTATATTCGCCGTATAATGCGCACTCCCTTTTTTACGAAGAAACAAGAATTGTGCATGTATAATGTACATTTGCATGCAAGAATTGTGCATGTTTTTAAGCCATTTATTCGAGGTATTATCCCAGGATTTTGAAAAAATAGTATACTTTTAGAATCAGAATCCATTTTAATTCCATTAGATATGTATGTCATTTCTGTCAAAAAAACAGCATTTCAATCCATGTAGAAGTTTAATATTTCTTATGCTCATTTTTTTTTCTTTCGAAACTATCATTTTTTTATACTCGGCGTATAACTCTTACCCGTAAATTTCGATCTTATTTTTTGTGTTAAAAGTGTGCACGTTATACGCCGGATTTTACGATAATTTGTAATTTTTTTGATAACCATTGGAATCCGCTTTTGGGTGGTGTTCTCTAGCCATATCATTAGTTTTTCCCCCATATTTTCCATTGCAAAATATCTTACGTATGAAACTGCCCTCATACTCGTAGATGATCCAGCTGTAAAACTTTTTCTTTCGGAATCTTCATTTTTTACTTATTGTCCTGATTGTGGCCTTATTCGTGAAATAGAATTTAGAAACATCTGTCGCTCTTTCCCTGTTATGTAGACGATCTGAAATTTAACTTCACTTTTTAAAAATATAAATTTTCTTTTCATTTTTTAAAACTACTGTCATGGTAAAATTCCTATCTTCTTTTGACACAACAGCCCAGGGTGGGCTAAGGCAAAACCCTCTTCTATTCCGATCTCCGCTTAGCCGTTCTCCAATTAATCACTTTTAAAACTTTAAAATCGTCCTCCAAACAATTAGCCCATCTCAATTTGGGCTGCCTCTAGTTCTAGTTCCAATAGGTTTGTAATAGAAAATTCTGAACGTCAAGAATGAGGGGTCTATACCGCAGATTGGCCCGCAAACCTCAAACGGTTAGTCTTGATGGATTTAATGGCATCTGCTTCCTTATAAATAGCTTATATAGTTCAAAAATTAATTCATTTCTCCACATTCCATTCACATTCATAGCATCAAAGGTATGTCTAAGAACTTTACGCTCAAAAAAAGCTCCCATAATTTTATTAAAATTATAAAAATGCTAAAAAAAAACGTAACTGCTTATCCCCAACCAATAAATATGAAACATATTCCGAATAAATTATAATTTAAAAAAACTAAAGAACACGCTTTTATACTGAATCGAACTAAAAAGTAAAAAAATAATTCTTAATATAAGAATAAAATGATGAACGAGAAAATTAATGTCATTGGGGTAAAAGCGTGGGGTGTTCTATAAATATATCAATTGTTATAGTTTCTAACTTTTTTCAATTCCGAAATTGCACCCCACGCTTTTACCCCAATGACATTAATTTTCTCGTTCATCATTTTATTCTTATATTAAGAATTATTTTTTTACTTTTTAGTTCGATTCAGTATAAAAGCGTGTTCTTTAGTTTTTTTAAAATTATAATTTATTTTTCATTTTTTAGTTCGATCTACTGTAAAAGCGTGTTATTTAGTTTTTTAAACTGTCATTTATTCAGTGTTGAATTTATCCTTGAGTTTGATATTTGGAGCCAGAATTACGTGGCTGCTGGAATAAGTCTTGCTCTTCAATGGGTTTTAATTAAAGGGTCTGATGTGTATTTATTTTCTCTGTTTACAGGACCTCGGATGAGTCCCGTATCGTTATATTAGATTCCGTCTCAAAAGAACAGGTCAAACACAAATAAAATGTGTGGTAAGAAGAAAAAAAGTTCGAATTAAAAAAATTTAATGTACCATGTTTTTATAACGGACTAAAAAGTATAAAAAATTCCTCCTTTTCATTTTTTCCCCTTCTTTTTTCACATTTTCATGCATTGTCATCCGCTTCTGAGATATGGTCCAAATTTCAAGTCTCTAGCTCATCGGAAAGTCACACAGTTTAAAATCAATTACAAAATTCCACCCGGACAGACATTAAAGAAAGCGAGTTAATAAAAACATGGTAATATTAAGTGTCAATCGTATTCTCACCTTTTAAACGTATTGCTATAATGTTAATTCGTATCATCCCTTCTAAACGTATTGCTTTATAAAAATAAAAAATATTTAGCAGTTAGAACATAAATTATTTTTTTCATATCACGAGCCTTTTTTTTTAATTTTCATTTTCAGAAAAATGTTTATATTATAGTAAGAAATTGAAAACACACACCCACCCTCCACTTTCTCACATACAGAACACTTTTTTTTTGTTTTATTTTTATAAATCACAAGTGTATTAATTAAAAACACTCGCTGTAGGGTTACACCTTTTTCTTTTAGTCGCTAAATCTGGAATTAGTCGCCAAATCTGGAAATGGTATATTGAATCAGTCGCCAAATCTAAAAATGGTATATCGAATTAATCGCCAAATCTGAAAATTGTATGTGCAATAAGTTGCCAAATCTGGAAGTGGTATTTGGAATTGTCGCCAAATCTGATTATCGTGATTCCTGACGATCCTGATGAGGACAATGGAACAAAATTATGAAATTATTGTATTGTCATCGGTCCTTGACAAGTGTGCAAAATTTCGAATTAATCTGACCTTTTTAAGTGGGTGAAAATCGAGTTCCAAGATTCCGTTACATGCAAGTGAAACTTATAAAAGCGTGTTAATAAAAAAAACCAAGAATGCACATCTTTCTGTCGCTAAAATTTACTGCACTTAATCACATGAACAAAAAATTTGATTGTACGTTCAAAATGGGAATCCCCCTTTTTAGATTGAAATAAACGGAAACAAAAAAAAACCGGATATATACGTAGCAGGATTCAAAAGTTCCCGCACTGAGTCTATAACATAAAAAATATTACCAATTAAACTGCTGAAATACATCCTTCTTCGAAATAAGACTCTTGGGTAACAACACATTTTTGCCATGGCTAGTAAAGGTCACTGAAACATTTCTGGAATCCATTTTTAGCCATGTCTTTTAACTCAACCAGCGATGCACTTTTTACTTCATCTGCAGATTGGTCTTCGTTTAACATGAGGGTGACCGCGGTAGCCAAGTGGTCTAGGCATCGGATCGTGGCTAGCATGCCATGTGTTCAATCCCAGTACCACTGAAGACCCACCATGTAGGGGAGCGATGCACGTTAAATCTGTCGAGAGTTCAAACGTCCTCCCGTTGGTGTGGTGTGGTAGTTAGGAGAGGGGGTGCCAGCTCAGGTGTCGTCCGCGTCACTTGACCATGGTTCAAAATTACGCGGACCGTCCCCAAAAGCCCTCGTGTAGCTGAACAGCGGGACGTTAATATATTCACTCACTCACACTCGTTTAACATGAGGAGAACCATATGTTAACACATCCAATTCATGTTAAGATCCTTAGTCAGTATCCGCTGACATGTGGCAGAGGATATCCCAACTGATTCTGCTTTTTTTTTAAGCCTGTTCTTACGTACCACTGCAGAAACTTTTACGATGTTTTCAGCGGTGCAGGAAGTCTGCGGACGTCCAGAGCGTTTGTCATCTTCGACACGTTCCCTGCCTTCTCTGAAACGTCGATGCCACTCAAAAACTTGCGTTCGCAATAATGTATCACAGCCGAACACATGCTTCAAAGTTTTGTAAGTCTCCGCAGCACTTTTTCCCAAACGAGCACAAAATTTAATATTCATTATACGCTCAACAAACGCAATTTCTTTCAATCGCTGACAACTAAATGCATCTGCCTACAAAATACGACGCCGTGGTGAGCCACCGACCACGTGATTTGGAACAAACTATTTTTTTCAAAAGGGAATAATGCAGTAAAGCAGAAATGTTATCGTAGTCGCTCTACTGCAAAAAAAAATTTGGTTCAGCCCGGGAGCTTTTGAATCCTATCTCGCATATCAAAAAGCCAAATTAATAATCATTGATACATTTTGTAACATACTTTTACATCAGGCTATCCCCTAGAACAGTGGTCCCTAATCCCTGGTATGCTGATCGGTATCGGTCCGTGAATCAAATTGTACCAGGCCAACCAAAGAACATTAAATTGTTTCCATTCTCTTGTGTTTGTGCGACTTTTTATGGAAATCGGTTTATATCCCATATTAAATCACTTTGTATTCAGTTTTTGGTGCATCTGTATTTTATTCTGAAGGCATATTTAAAAACAATTAAATTAATATTATCAAACCAAAACAGTCTAAAATATAAGCAATCAACGTCTTCTCCTCAGAGGTAAAATTATCAAACGTTGACGACCTGTCTGCGGCACTAAAAAGGAAGAGGAGCACTGCTCTAGAAAACATATTCAAATTCTTTTCATCTTCTATTTAAAGAGGTAAATTCCTCATATAAATAGCAGAAACAAGAGATAAAAACCACTACAGTATTTTAGTCAAAATGTGTGTAATTAGGATACAATCCCTTATATATATAAATATATACGAGGGGAAACTGGCTTTCCTTCAAGCTAAATGATACAAATTGTCTCTGTGTTGTACGTACCCATGGTGTAGTGGTTATCACATCTGCCTAACACGCAGAAGGTCCCAGGTTCGAAACCTGGTGGGTACAGAATGCTAAATTTTTTAAATGATGTACATCATGCTTGTCTAAAGTGCGGCCCGACAGGTTTCAAAATGTGACCCAAACACAAATTACGAAAATATTTCATTTTCCCATTTTTATTAAAAAAATTAATGAATGCACAAAATATGCTGCATTAATTTTCTATTTAACTAATAAGTTTAAAAGATTTCAAGATTTTTGAAAAAACGAAGAGTATTTCGATATATTTTCTACCCCGTTTCTCTAGAAATAAATAAATTACCTTCAAATCTTCAAATGGAATGCATTGAACTGCAAAGTGACATTCAACTGAAGGCAAAATTTGGGAATGTTTCTATACTGGAGTTTTATAAAGATTACCTACACCGCGCGATAAATATCCACATTTTCACTCTCATGATTTTTTAATGTCTTCGACTTTTGGCAGTACTTATATTTGCGAACAGTTATTGTCCAAGAATGAAGCATAAAAAAAAATAGGACACAAAGATCACTGACAACTATCTTGAAAATGCATTAAGAATTGCAACTTCGTCTATTGAACCCGATATCGATTTGCTTACAGCACAAACGCAAATTTATTCAACTCATTAACTTGATTTTTTCCCCATCTTTATGAAATCCAAACTAAAGGAAACGAAACTTTTACAAATTTAAAATAAAAATGTGTACCAATTCAAATTTTAAAAAATTATAATAAAAATGAGTTAATTTATTTTAATAAAACTACATAGAGTTAAAATTTTTATTTCAATTTGTTAAGAAAAAATATTGTATGTGCGGTCCAAAAAAAAAATTATTTTTGCAATGCGGCCCACAAGCGGACATAGCGTAGACACCCATGATGTACACTTTTTCTTTTATCGCAGTTGCTCTACTGCAAAAACTTTCCGCATTAAAGGCTCAGTCCGGGAACTTTTGAATCCTACTTCGTATATAAGCGTCAATGTCGCGAAGCAAACAGAATTTGAAAAAATGACTGCAGTTTCTTTTTTTAAAAGCCATATTTTAACAACCGTATAAAAGGAAATCGTTTCAAAAGAGTAAAGTTGCACGCGCGCGTCGGGAGTCGCAAACTTTCCATTATTATCGATTCTACAAAGAAGATTCTCAAACTGCTTTGGCATACTTTAAATCCTTATTCATAAAGAAATAATTATATTTACATTTAAAATTTTTAAAAAATTTCGAAGAAAAACAGAGGAAATTTACTTAAAGATCTCAAGAACTATGGTTTTTGAAATATTTTAATGTTTATTTTTTTTTTTTTAAATTTTAGATTTTTATATTAAATTGTTTTTAATTGAAAAGAATTGAAAAAATTTAAAATTTTTAAAAAATTTCGAAGAAAAACAGAGGAAATTTACTTAAAGATCTCAAGAACTATGGTTTTTGAAATATTTCTAACGCTTATTTGTTTTCTTTTTCAAGCATTTTAGACTGTTTACATTAAATTGTTTTTAACTGAAACAGCATTGTTCAGTATGGAATCAATAAAAGGATTTTTTTTAAAAAATATAAACTCTAGAAAAACTGATAAAATAACACTTTCTGAAAATATAATTATAAAGTTAGGGAGAGAGTCATAATAACGTCGCACTATAAAGCAACACAAAGGCAATTGGTGACAGACCTCGTAATTTTGAACCGCGGTCAAGTGGCGAGGACGGCAACTCAGCTGGCTTTCCCCTCTCCTGACTTCCCGCCATGCCAACGCGAGGACATTGAGCCTCGACAAGTTTAATGGGCATCGGCCCCCTCCCTCTACAGGGGGTGGGGGTCTTCAGTGTTTTATTCACTGCTGACCACACAAAATGTAACACCCTGAAAGAAGCATGCAATCCATGAGAAATTTACATCATGTGGTAGCGTTGAGGAAATATGCAGATCATTAGCATTATAGCGTAGATGCTCAACATGGGCGATCGTAGCGCCACCCTCAATCGCTATATAGGGGGAGAACAGATTGGTGATTTTAAGTACGGCAATTGTTTTTTCGTGCGTCTTTATTTCGTAAGCTGTTTACCTATGCCTCGTGGAAGACATCGAGCGTCTTTTCACTAAGTTTCTGAATTCGACCGAGGAAGAATAGTAGCTTATAGGGATTGCATATTATTGTTCAGAGAAATTGGTCAACGTGTTGGACGAAACAAAGCAACTGTGATGCGGATCTGTCATCGCCGGATGCAGGAGGAAGCGATGGACCAACGGAGTCGATCGCACTCTTCTCGTTGAGCCACTACTCGTGATTTCAGGCGGATTGTGCGCATGGGCGTGATGAATCAAGCAGCCACATCACGAACCATAGCAGAACAGATTCAGTCGGTTACGTATCATTCGGTGTCTGCTCGTACCATTTGACACCGTTTGCAGCAGAGTGAAATGTCCGCAAGGTGTCCATTACTTCGTTTATTCATTAACTAGAAACCATAGGCATTTACGCTGCTAATCGTGCGATTGAACGGTGGTCATGGACAACGGAATGGAACGACATCGTGTTTACTGACGAGTCCCGCTTTTGCCTGCAACATCACGATGGTCGGATTAGAGTTTGGACACACCATGGTGAGAGGCTGCTGAACTGTTGCTTTTGTATGCATCGCCGCACTGGTCCTGCACCTGGTATCATGGTTTGGAATGGTATTGGATTTCGCTACCGCATCCCTCTAGTACGCATTGCCGATACACTGAATAACCATTGCTACATCTCTGAGGTGTTGTAATCAGCCATAGTCCAACAGGATAGTGCATGACCACACGTGGCGCGCAATGTTCAAGAATTCTTCTTTACCAATTAGATTCAATTGCTTCCTTGGCCTGCTTGTTCTCCCGATCTATTGCCAATCGAAAACGTGTGCACAACGACTGGTCCGGGATACAAAACCCGCTGCTACACCATATCAACTTTAATAATATGTGGAAACCGCATGGACTGTTGTACCCCAAAAATACATCCAAAACTTCTTTGATTCTATGCCGAGGTGTGTGGCAGCGGTTATAGCCAATAATGACGGCTACACTAACTACTGATTTTGTCATCATCCACACGTCACAAGAGGCTGTAATTTTAATCGTTTAATCTTTGTACAATATGTTATCTGCTAAATAAATTTCGCTGTGGTATCTCTGTTCTTCTTGGTGTTGCATTTTGTGTGGTCAGCATTGTAATTGAATTCATAGTGCTGATTTATGCCTTTGAATAGTATCTACATTTTTATAATCGATTATTTTTCCAAGAATATGTGACCCTGTTCAGTTTAAAGTTGTTATTTGTTTAATTTCTAAAATGTAATGCTTAAATATTTCTGTGGCAAAATTAGAAAAACATAAGGACAAAAAAATTGGCATTAATGAAATACCAACCATAAATGCTTAAACTTAGGTTTCGTTTTACAAAAAAAAGTTTTTAGGTTTACTTCTCCGTTTCACCGGCGCAAGCGATAAAGTCGCCAAAAATGAAGCAACTAATGCCAAACGGAATATTTCGGCTGATAACCTTTTACCACCACATTTTCAAAACAAGTCGCTATCTTTTCTTATCAGTAACATCTTTTTCTTAATACATCAAAACAGATGAAAAATCAATGAGAACCAACATTAATACGTTTTTTAAAATGCATATTGTGTGTCGTCGCCAAAAAGTTTGCTTGGCGAGTTTTGCGCCGGCGAAACGAAAAAGTACCGTTTTTAATTATAAAAGCTTAAATCTGTATTAATTAAAATGGAGAGCCTGACATTAAAAAAATATTCTTTGTTCGAAATGTTGCATAATTGCATTAGAACACAAAAAGGCGGTAAAGAATATAAATAAAAATTTACTGAAATAAAAATCTGGTTATAAAATACTTTTTATAACAAATTTTTAAAAATACTTATGTCTTTCACACGAGCAGAGCAAACAATAAAATATCCTCGACTCCAGATACTCAACTATGTCATCCAAGATAACAGGATCGTAAAGCGTCTCAATTTCACAATGAAAGTGGTATACAGCTTCGAGAAAACAATTAATTAAAAGCATATTTTTTCGAATCAAAATTAAAAAAAAGAACAAAAAACCTGCATTCGAAAAGGTGCATTTTTCCTGATGAAAGCAATCCAAGCATGAAATGTCATTCTTGTGCATTTTCCCCCTCAGCGATATAAACCAAACGATAAAAGAACGAGGGAGAAAAAGAACAAAAAGAAAAGAAAAGGTCGTCCAACAAGAACTTGGAACAGGGAAGTATGGCGATATAATCATAGCATAACAACATAACAATGAAAAAAATTAACTAAATTCAAAAAAATAAGAAAAGAACCGAACCCAAGCTGGTTTCTAGAAACTGTTAGTAGATTGAGGGCAGAGACGACATATTGGTTTTTTTTTCTTCTATTTATTTTTTTTCTAAGTCTTGTTCTGTTTTTAACGCTTTCGAATGTTTAACCTGGAAGAGGTCTATTGGCTTGCATTGTCCATTTAACAGACAATTCTAAATTGACCTCATTTGGTTTTCTGTTGATGATGAAGACAATATTTTTGCCTCTTAAAATAATTTTTAATAGCCCCTACCCCCTTAAAATAATTATTTATAGCTTTTTCGAAATCACAAGTATTAAAAATAGTTATAAATCATGAAATTTCTTATCTTTTGAGTGAGGTGGAAATAATCACACACCCACACATTATTATTAATCCTAACTAGGAAGTTAATGGAATGTTCCAGATATGAAATGTATCTTTTTCTGTTCATATCGTATTTACCGTAAAATTCGGCGTACAACTCGCACTTTTAACACAAAAAACAAGATCGAAATTTACGGGTACGCGTTCTACATCGGGTATAAAAATGATAGTTTCAAAAATAAGAAGAGATGAGCATTAAAAAAATTACACACAGAATGAACACTGGGTTTATTTAAAAGAAATGACATACTAATGAACTTTAAAAAAAAGGGTTGTAGTTCTAAAATTATACTATTTTTTCAAAAACCTGACAAAACCTCGAATAAATGACTTCAAAACATAAGAGTATTGCATACGAGCATTTCAGGTTCCTTCATAAAAAATAGGGATGCGCGTTTTTGGCGAATATACCTAAAAATTAAAAAAATGCAGCCTGAAAATATTTGTGCGCGTTATACAGGGCGTTCATGGATAATTGAAACCAGTGTCGGATTAAACAACATGGAGGCCCCTACGCAGTTGAATTCTCGGGGTCCTGCATCCTGTTTTTGGAGCACTAACAGAAAAAAGAACAAGCTCTTGTGGGCCCCTAAAAGCAATTGCCCATAAGCAATTGCCTACTCCTCCTAATGAGTAATCCAGCACTGATTGGAACAAACTTTAAGAAGAGGTAGGGGACAACACAAGAATCCAGATTTGTATAGCTACCAATGTTTGGAAATATCATGGGAAAGCAGTATAACGAGACACAAGATTGAGATAATTAGAAATATTTAATGTTCAAAACTGGGTCATGCTGGGAATTCGAGTCACTCGTGTCCCGCCCTCACTATACCTATAACCTAGTAATGATCAATATTCACACAAAATATGAGGCGAATTATGTAGTGAGCCACCGCCGGTCCTGGGCATCTCTCTGTGGGTACCTTTCGGGATACAATCTTTTTGCTGCTCGTACAATTCCGTCTGCCAACCAGTGAATCAGGTGTATATCTGCGAGCTCGGTGTTCGTAAAACAGCTCAGTAATGCAGGTCTGTTTCCTCCAATAATCTTCCGAACAACGCCACCTAGTACCAAACGAAGATACTTCCGACCATGGTTTGCTATGGAAATCAGAATCTTTGTGATGTCCCTACCTCCCTATAAAGTTTGTTCCAAAAATTCTGGGATATTCTGTATATAACCAGGATTTTACGGTAATTATTTAGATAACCACCAAAGTGTAGATATACATTCTTAAATGTAAATAAGGAAGTTTAGAACCCATCTAGCCGGCTGGGTGGCGTGGTTTGTTTGTCGCTGGCCTTCTGCACCCAAGGTTGCGGGTTCGACCCCGGCTCAAGTCGATGAGTTTTCATGATGCAGAAAATCGACAGCGGCCATGTCGTATGATTATACGGCATGAAAAAGGCCCTAGAGTGTCTGTTTGGCTTGGGTGCTCTCGGCAAGATAAAATCCTAATACAGGTTCGTATCGTCAGAGCTCATGTGCCTCTCTCTAGAGAGGAAACTGGGCGTCAAAATTACCTGTAGCGATTGGTATTCGCCTATATGATGCCACACTGAAAAGAGATACCAGCTTCTGTGAGATGTACTAAGTCTGCAATGATAAAACACCAATCTGCAGCCCATTAGAAATATTAAAAAAAAGCACCCATCGGATAAATAAAATCAATATATTTAGAAATACAATCAATTAAGTGAACGCTTCTTTTTTTTTTCACCGTGACTTATTTCATTGATGGTTTCTTTCTAATTAAAGATAGAAATTAATTCGCTAAGACTGTTTTCGGTTTTATTGATAAGTGAATTGCATTGGGAATCCATTATATTTTTTGGTATCTGAAACGGGTTTTGATTTTCTTTTCGCTTTTCAAACCTGAAATTAACCTCATTTTGAATCACATCCGCTTTCAGTGTTAGACAAAAGCCGAAAGGATAAAGGTAAACTATCTTATTTTTTAAAAAAAAGTATCTTTCATACTATTTTTTGTAATAATAAAAATGTTTCTGAAACATTGGTTTCGAAAAACAAATTCTAACGACTCAGTTCTGATCGTAACAATAGTTATATAAACTCCTTTTATTCATGCTGACGATTTAAAAAAAATTTATAAGCGTTACGAATAAAAAATTTCGAATGTTACTTTTTTTCCCCCGAATTGTTACGTAAATCTTTTGGTGAATACAAATGAAACGTTAATGCAAAAATAAAATTTTGAGGGATTTCTCCTGCATAGATTTAGAACTTATTTCCACTGGTACACAGTGAAGCTCTGGTACGCAGCTAAGAGTCCTGGCCTATATCTACAGTGCAGGAGATCCAGGGCTCTTCAGACGGCTTTGGCGCACTTTAGAAGCTGTCACCTGCATGGTATGACCTTTGTGCTGGGGGTAAAGTCTTTCTTTATCTGTCCCTGGTTATCCTGCTCAACTTCTGGACTGCTGGGGCATTTCCCTGGGACAGTTAGTTGTTTGGAGATCAAGACCTGGCTTGTGACATTCTTATGCGGAAAGGTCAAATGGACTTGGTGTACCCTTTCGTGCTCCAAAAGGATTTGAAACAACAACACAACATAATTTATTTGCTGAAAAGTTTAATGTTAATTACGAGAACGTATTTCTCTCTCTCTCTCTCTCTCTCAGAATTCTTCTCTTAATTAATTTGAAAAAGAAACCAGATTCGCTGTATACGTAGATCTAACAATAACGTAAGAGACGTTTCTGGTTTTTAATTTTTTTTTATCTCGATGGTAAATATTCTCTTCATTTTCTAATCGTTCCTTTGAAAACATGCTTCTTTTCCAATAGATACTTTTGCATCTGTATGTTCTATGGTGATTAGTCGTTCCCATGCTACCTACTATCACCCCTCTGAATTGACGAATTCGACAACATTCTGGGAATTAGAAAGAATAAATAATGTTGTGTGCTTATATGTGGTGTGCATTGGATTCTGTTCATTCACTACTCCGTTGAGACAGTGCAGCTCGACTTCTTTTAATATCCACTACGTCCCCATACAACCGTACATGTTAACAAAAAATATAATCCGGCTAAGTTCGTGATATGCATAGACTGGTTTTGTATATGATAAGTGTTCAAAAAATACCCAAACGATCAACTGGCACTTATTTACAAAAAAAAAGGGGGGGGGGGTCTTTTTATATGTACTGTAACATCTGCTCAATAGCAGAACTCTCCCCATTTATACATGTCAAGATTGACGTATGGAGGGTCAAGATTGGGGCATTGTGTCTTCAAAAAAATAGGCACTGGCTGTTCTTTCCTTACGCCGCGGGCGTAACAAGTGTGAACTGTCTCAAAGAATATGTTTTTGATGGCGCCACACCCTTTCTCCTTCCCCGACCTACAGAAGGTTGAAAGTCAAAATGCTCAATAGGAAGGAAGCTGAGAGCTATGGCTCTTTTGTTTTGGGTCTCCCTCGCACATATGGAGGCAGCCAACTTGAATAGAGAGTACTGTTGGCAAGGCGAGTCAAAGACGCACACTCAGAGAAAATGTGACAGGACGAGTTATAGCTTCCAGATATTCGACACAAGTCCGTTTGCATAATGTCTTCTCTGGATTGAAACCTGGTCCCTTTTCTATTTATTATTATTATTGTTTTCTGGACTCTGGAAATCATCCAGTTTTACAAAATGTGTTAAACAGCAACATTGTTCAGTTTTTCCTGTCAATTTGTCAAAAACAGAAATCCGACAAATTTCACTCATCGGTGGTCTCTCAGTGACAGATAGCTTTACCTAGATGGGAAATTCAATGAGGCTATTAAAATCACCTTCATAAATACACCAAACAAGACTTTTCACCTATTTTATTTATACATAAAAAGTTAAAAGACTGTGCTAGCCTAGTGGTCATAGTCACGAGCTCGTGGCCGGTGTGTCATGAGTTCGAGCCCTAGTGCTACTGAAGTCGCACCCTGTAGATGGGTTGATGTAGATTAAATTTGTCGTGGTTCTATGCCCTCCCGTTGTCGTACAGTGATGGTTTGGAGAGGGAGGTGCCAGCTGAGGTGTCGTCCTCATCACTTGACCAAGGTTCAAAATTATGAGGTCCGTCGCTTACAGGCCTCGTGTTGCTTTATGAGGTAATGCGACTTTAATAAACACTTCTACTTGAAGAGTATCGGTCGAATTCTATGTATGTGTTTTATGGCAAACATTAAATACAACTCGGTTTCGAGATTGTTATGGGACATCTAGAGGGAGGGAGTGAAAGTTTATTTACGTCACACTGCAAAACAACACAAAGGTTATTGGCGAAGGACCTCACAATTTTGAACCTCGGTCAAGTCACGGGGACGACACCTGAGCTGACACCCCACACCAACGGAAGGAGTTTGAATTTCGACAAATTTAACGTACATCGGCCTTCTCTACACGGCGGGTCTCTAGTTGCACAAAGGTTGAATTCATGCCCATCTGTCACGAGTCCGTGACCATATCCACTAGGCCAGAGATCCCCCATCCCCGGTCCGTGGATCAAATAGTACCGGGGCACACAAGGAACATTATAAATTATTTTCATTTTATTTACAGGGGTGTATTCCTCTCGGTTTCGTGCATCATTTTATGGAAATCACTTTATATTTCATGTTAAATCACTTTGGAGTGGAGACCGCTTTATAACAAAGACTATTGCTAGGCTAAGAACAAGTCATCACAGAGGGATGAAGATTCATAGGGATGGTAAAGAACTTATAGAAATTGTGATAACTGTTTAGATATAGACCTGCTCATATTTTTTACTGTTCATCTATTTTTGCTGTAGAAGAACTAAGGATCCTTTTTCGTCAACAAACCTCTATATGGATAATATTGAACAGATTACCAAAACAGTCATCTGGGCCCATGGTACTGTTTGATTTGGTCCCGTCAAAGATACGATATCATCATCATCAAATCACTTTATATTCATTTTTTGGTGTAACTGTATTTTATTCAGGAGGCATATTTAAACACAATTGAAGTAAAATTATTAAATCAAAATAACCCAGATTATAAACAAAAACACTGTTCCCCCCCACACATACACACACTCAGTGGACCATGGCAAAATTGTTAAACGTTGATCGCACCGTGGTGATCAAAAGGTTGGAAAACTGCCCTAGGCTACCGTCGCTACATATTAAGAGAGAAAGGGATAAATGAAGTTAAAGCTTAAATGTCAAATCCGTTACCTAACTGTAGTTTACAAAGTGCGTCACCAATAATATTTTAGTGAAGCTCTTTAACGCAACGTCAACTTAAAAAATATCTAACAAGCCACGTCAAAATGAATGCCACATTTTAAATATTGCGTGAAAACACACACATTTACACCCTTGCCTCAGACGTTTATAACAGTTGACATAATTTTGTGTATCCTCTATGCTTTAAGATAAAGAAAAAAAAGCGTAAGTAGCAACAACAATAAGCTAGACCTTTAATAAAGCAGATTAAATAACTATCGCCTTTTCATTTCTTCAAGGTTTTCGTTCCAAAGCGTGTGTGAGCAACTACCTCCGATAAAAACATCACTATCAAAAGAGATTACGATCGATACAACTGTTCGATTCTTACAAGACAACAACAAAGGCTGATCTTATAAAGGAACTTCCAACAACAGCAGAAAAACTCCCTTTGTGTTCCTTAATATCCAGAAACGAAAACTGTCTTGATCTTGAACGGCATTTCAGTCCGTGGATCCGTTCTCTTTTTCGCTCCCAGGTGGAGGAATGTAAATGGCCCTTTGCAGGAACCAGCCAAGTAGAACTTGTGTGTCGCTGAGGTTCCTCCTCTTCGCTCTCATTAATCGGGGACAGTGACAAAGGTTCGGCATTCCTCGAACGCAGGGAACCTTGATGACCGGCACAAAATGGTCTCTGGTCACCCGCAAGACACCTTCCTTGATCGGCTCTCTTTTTCGACTCGGAAAGAGAGAGTGAACAGGTTCGATTTTCTTTCAACCACTAGGTTATTAAGTCCAGTGCGGAACATTAACATTCCTGTTTTCGCTTTTCAGTAGCGCACACAAAGTTTTCAAGGGGAGAGTCCATGGTCGAAAGTTCCCCAACTCGTATCATACCTCAAGACAACACCAATTGATTCTTCTGATTTTGTCGATTTTGTAAGCAAAAAACAGTAAAAAAAAATTATTGAGTTAATAATTAGCATTAATTAATAAAACAAATTGTTAATTACAAGTACTGAGTTAAATTTTACGTTATATATATATAGGATTATCATCAATCGAAAAAAAACTCAAGGGGTTTGGGTGGTGTCCAGATCCCCAGGACACCCCCCTTGTGTGCGCCACTCTGCTTTATGTTAAACAATAAAACCTAATTTTATTTTGTTTTATTTTTTTTCCGATAGAGAAAGTTTTTTATATTAACATTCTGTATTCAAAACTTACAAATACGGTAAGGACTCAATGTTTTGTTGCTTCATGGGCCCCTTTGCCACAAGAGGTGCAGAGACCAGGTGTTTTTCTTCGGTTAATTTTCAAGAAAATCCATCGTGAGGAACAAATTAAATGAATGGAACTAAAAATAAAAGCGAACCTCTCAAAAGGCCTTGAAACCTACCATTTACTGATTTCCCCTTTAACTTCCCTTATGTATATATATATATATTGCTTACGTAAGAACAGGGACATTTTGAAACATGGGACAACTGGGCCCAGGGCAGGGGTGTAGCTACCGCCGTATCAGTCATATCAATGATACCCCAAGCTACAGGGCCCCAAAAATGCGTAAGTGAAAAACCACAAGGAGCCTCAAAAGGCAGCCCCCAAGGAGTTTTGGTACAAGGCCCAATCAGGACAGCTACGCCAGTAGCCCAAGCAGGTTCACCTTTGCGCTTAGGCAAGCTAGGCACGTGCCTAGGGTGCAAGAGATTTATTTGGTGGTGCAAAATATTGAAAGGCGAAAAAGAGAACAAATTAAAAATACAGTGAATGTACCACCACCTACCGAATCATGAGAGAAGAATTTTTGCCCTTAAGATCTACTATAGAAAATGAAAAGCTTAACAGCTTGATGATGCTATGCTCTCAAAATATTACAATGGAAATGTATTACAATGATGTAATTAATGATTTTGCAATGATCAAAGCTCAAGGTGACCTTTGTTGTACAAGTAACACTGATACTGACTCAACCAAGAATAAAGATGTCTGAAAGTAAAAGATAGTTAAGCGATATGTGATGATAATTAACACACAAGTTGAAAACAGTTCATACAATAATGTATACTCTATACTGTAAATACACTTTCCTTAATTTAATGTACTAATTTACAACAACAAAAAATGGGTGGTTGGTCCGTGAAGGTAAGAAATGAACAAGAGTGGCCAAAACATGCCACCATCCTTTCCTTAAAGCTGCCGGTTGCCAGTCCGGGACAAGGTGGTCCGTAGATAGTGGACAATGGAAAGACTGTCCAAAAAGCAAAAAAAAAAATTTAAAAAATATGAGAATTTCAGAAAAAATCCCTTAAGATCCAAACTGGCTAGGTAAGAGCTGAAGGTAGGGATGTTCTGGAAAAAGAGGGGGGTAACAATTTGAAGTAATACTCTTGTAATGTATTTTTATAACATATAATTTAGAAGTGGATTTATTCATATTTTAATAAATCAGAGTAGAGAAATTTTTATAAAAAAAAAAAAACACCACCTATTATATATATTATTATTTTAATTGATTCTAACTCTGAAAAAATGTGAAATTTTCAAAATTCCTAGTTTAGGCTCTGTGCTAGGAATACTTCTCTCTGTATAGGGGAAATATTATTGTGATTTGTTATACAAGCATTTTGCTTAAAAGTAAAATGTTTTGAAAATATGTCCTTTTTTTCAATTTTTACCGAAATAATTGTAATTTAGTAATCTTTTATGTGTATTCTCTCATAAAACAATTTTATATGTATATTCTACTTCAAGTGACACTAAATATATCAAAAAATTTATTCATTTATAAGCTTTTATAAAATTACGATTCCGAATCTAATCAGTAACTTTAAACCATACGTTCTCATTGTAGGCTATAACGCCCCTTTGGGGGTGTTTGAGGCTTTCAGGGGGGGGGCAGTAAAAGACCCAAAGAAAATTAGGGGGCGTTGAGATGGCACGGAGGGACTTGGGCAGAATAACCAAAAAACACGTTGATTATTTACTAACAAAAGTAAACTTTAATACTGTTTAATTGTATGCATTTAAATCATTTCTTATCACATGTACGGAAATTCACATATTTCGGTAGTTCGGGAAGTAGATGGAAAACCTAAAGATTATATTACACACATTCGCACCTACATTAAATTAAATGATATATTAAATTTTCATTTCTGTAGTACGCGTGATGCCTTTGTCTGTCAGCAGTATGAAAAATGTTTCTTCCACTGCATTTCATTACGTATATTATCGGGGAAACATAACTAAATATGTTAACCAGGAATTAACGTGATTCTTTAAAGACTGAAACTGTAAATTTATATTTATTTTAAAAGCAATAGTTCATTATGAATTACTTCGTATCATCAAACCCCTACCTGTCTTTATAACAGATAAGCTAAAACTTTTATTCCACTGTTTTAAATGAAGAAGAAATTCAGTAGCGCTCAATTCAGTTCAATTCCAACAATATCCTAACTATAATATATAATATGCCATATTTAAATATGTTTGTGGCAATAGATATTTCAGATTCGCAAGTAAAAAAATTGGAGCCTTAGAAAAAAATGAAATTAAAAAATATACTTTTAGTAATATAATATTTTTTAAAACTTAACTTTTATTTTCACCATGTATTATGTACACTCTTATTTCTCTAGAGTGGGAGGGGGTGGTATCGAAATATTTACTAGAAAAGGGGGCACCAGTTCAAAAAAGGTTGGTAAACTATGCTTTAAACCAAGATACACACTGTAACCAACCTTAATGTTTACGCTTAGTAAATATATAAATTGTTAGTCAAAAATTTAAGCAAGCACAAAAAACTGCAAATTATTTAAAAACATACTAAAAAATTTATCTTAAAACTATTCTAATAAACATATTAAGGTATCCGACTACTTGCGATAACTTTTGTTTAAAAAATGGAGATTTGTTGATTTTTTTTATTGTTTTTAGATTTGTTTAGTACATTTTATGAAAAATATGCTAAAATTAAGAAGAAAAAAAGAAATTATTATTACTAAAATGGGAAAAAATGGGTCAAAATTGACAAAAAATAACATAAACGCGACCCATTCTGTACCAAAAATTTATGAACAAATTTTCAATTTTTTAATTCTGATGTGTTCTATGTTATTCATTTTTGAAATGACCTTTAGGATAAGAGATATTTTAATTTTTATAAAAACTAGAGCACTTTATCTTAGTTATTATATGAAATTGCTTAAAAAAACTGTGATTATATTCACATAAGGGACTGTAAATTTTGTAATAAAACAGTGATTGATAAATCTAAAGATTAAAACACTTCTACTATTATACAAAACATGCACAAAAAATGTCAGTTAATTATTTTCAAAACTTTTTGAGCAATCGCTGTCCCCGTTTGAGCATTTAAAAAAAAAAACACATTTCGAGCAAAATGTGTTTTAAAGTATGACATCTTGCTTAAAGGAATGGTATCTGCTCTTATTAAAACACTTGTAGTTTTTGTTATAGAGAACGGAAAATAATAAACTTGGTACTTTTATAAAGCTAATAAGATGGCTTATAAAATAAAATCATAAAATAATTTGTCAATTTTTGACAAAATTCACAATTTTAGGGTAATTGGATACCCTAAAACCTAATTTGCAATTTCTGGGTATAATTATCTTTAGATATTAGCCATATAGTAATAATTATTGTTATTATTTATCTATTTTAAAGCTTCGTGTATCAACAAAACAATATTTATTGCGCACAACAAAAACTTAACGTTAAGCAATAATAAGTATATTTTGGAATACTTTTATATCTTCTAGTCAAACCCAGAGCATATTTCACGGCTTTTTTTTTTTTCCTTCTTCAATTTCCAAAGCATCCATTTTTAAAATTTGAATTTTCTCAGATGGCAGCATTCCAAAGTCATCTTCGCTATCATCCCCTAGAAAAACCCGTGCGAGAAAAATTCTTTATTGTATTTTTTTCCCCATTGTACGGCTTCGTTTTCAAAATGTATTTTGGTAGAAAAAATGAAATACTTTCATCAAATCTGTGCTGAAAAAAAAAAAGAAGAAATAACGTTACTTTAATAAAACTGTGTGTAAAGTAAAAAATCCGAGACATGATAAAGATTTTTTTTTTCATCACATATTCCAACATTTCCTTAATGTCCGTCTTTTATGTTGTAAATTTCAAAGATTGAAAAACAGAATTTGTTTCTAAATCACCTCCTCAAAAAAGCAAAGAAAAAAGTCTTGTTCTCCTAAAGGGTTTTTAAAAAAAAAAATCTAAGCGCTATATATTTATTCTTAATGATAGAAAAAGAGTCATACGATTACATAAATGTATCGTTCGAATATAAAAAAAATTAACAGAATTTTTATTTTAAACAAAGAAATGGATACTAAGTAATTACTTATAGTAAATCAGAAATTCTTTTTAAAAGAATTTTTTTTATCTGCTAATTTTTTTTTTTATTTTTAATATGCTTAACAAAAAAAATTCAAGTTTTTTTTCTTTGTATAACTCTTTTTTACCTCTTTAAAAGTATGGAAGGAATTTTTATGAACTTTTTACAGAGTAACTAAAAAATAACTAGACTTCAAATATTGTAAGATAATTAACTTATTTCTTCCTAATTATAGTTTTAACGCAATCTGAGGGGTAAAATTATTTTATATAAAACAAGAAAAAAAAAGTCAGACTTTTAAAGAACAAAAAAAAAAAAAATTTTTAATGTCAAAAAAAAATTATAAAATTAAAAAACCTTTTATAGACTGTGTTTGGAAATTGCCTTAGGATTATTGTTTATTGGTGGATTAAAATTTTATTCTGAATTATTAATTGAAAAGTTTTTTTAGTTGCAAAATATCAAGGGGAATCTTATTTAATGCTTTCAGTTCGATTGTGAAATTCATGTTATTCAAAATTTTTTTGTTGTACACCAGACGCACATAAATCGATATTTATCTTTAATTTTCCAGTCTTTTTTTAATTATTAATTTTTATTTTAAAGCATCCTTCTACTTTCGGAAGCATTATTTTCAAACAGCGTATAACTGAATAATTTTTTTTTATATTTAAAATTACCAGAATTAAAATACACATATAACAAGTAATATAAAAAAATTTAAGTCAATTCCTACTTTGAATGGATGAAGGGAAAGTATTTTATTAACGATTGAAAATTTGAAAAAGATATATATAGGGAGAGAGTGAGCTAATAGTCGGAATTGAAAAAAGAGCATGATTTGTCTACATTGTTGTAACAATGCACATCCGGTTTGGCTAGTTTGGCTGAAAAACCGGTTATCGACGCCAACTTTTGTCATTGTTTTAACAGTTACATTGTTACAACAATGGAGACAAATTTAAGTTGGTGACGAAAATCTGTAATTAATTTAATATAATTAATGAATTAATATTTTTTAAAAACTGTTTTAACAAGTGTAAGTATTAACAACTGTATGTCAAGTGTCATCCACTACAAGTTTAAAACAAATTATTTGAACCTGATTGTGGATGAATAAAAGTATTTTATCAACGATTGAAAATTTGAACAAAATATATATATATATATATATATATATATATATATATATATATTATATATATAGTAATATATATGATAATATGTAATAAAAAAAATAATAATATATAAAGAAATAAATGTATGTGGGAATCTAACCGAAATCTTCTAAAAAAGTTAGATTCTTCAGATAGCGGGGATTTTATTTGGCGGGGTGTCTAGGGGTTTTTACGATGTATGGGTTAACTTTGAAAAATAGAACAGACAACATAGTTTAAAGAAACTAAATAATTTATTACGAGTTATAGGAGAGTATTAACAGGAGGAATATTTACAAAACAGAAATTAGAACATACAGGTATTTAAAAATATAGGAAAGTTAGATAGTCCCTTCTGGGAGGACGTTAGAGATTAAATAAAACTCATTATGGGATGCGCTGGTGACTTACCGCCTAAGGTTGGCGAAACATGCGCGGACGCGCTAAGACGCTGCTTCGTTGTCGAGTGTTAGTGGGCCTCTCAAGAAAATAAATCCCGTCAGCGTTTTAATAAGCACGCTAGATGGCGTTGCTGTGGAATGCTGTTTTTGACTAAAATTGCCGTCCTCTGCAAAGGGATAAGACCTAACCTTTTACAAAAAGAAAAAGTTCCATGGGATATCCTACATGTACTATATATAAAGAGCGGGTAAGCTAAGTAGTAGTAATTGTGTGTGAACAATGCTTTAAAAATATTATTACAATAAAAAAATTGAGTAATTTTTCGGCAAAAAATGAAGAAAAAACGTGACATATTTTCAAAGCATTCTCATTATATATTATTATTTTATATTCATTCATTTATATATTATAGAAGCTCATGGAAAATGCTTTTGTAATATATAAATGGTTTACCTATATATAGCTAAAACTTCCGTGCAGAGCTTGAACAAAGATTTTTAAAATACATAATTTTGAAGTGGATTTAATCATATTTTAATATATCAGAGAGGGTAGAGAAATTTTAATAGAAAACACCGGTTATTATTTCAAATGGCAGTTACTTTGAAAATAATATGAATTTTTCAAAAATCCTAAGAATCCTTTCAAAAGTTGAGGCTCTGAATAGATGTCCTAGTTATACATAGGCAAAACATTATTATCGAAGCATTTTCTATAAAAAGGAGAATGTTTTCGAAATATTTAATTTTTTCTTCATTTTTTGCCAAAAAAAATGCGTTTAAATAATTCTTTACTGTAATAATATTCTTAAAAAGATTTATATGCATATTCTACAAGGGATGTTCAAACGAAAAGGTACGAAGCGACACTGTGGGTGTAAAAGAAGTCCTAAGCACAAATATCTTCATTGATTAACGAGCCAAAGGATTCCTTGTTACAAGAATGAATTTCTGTGACCGTGACGAGACTCAGTCCTTCACAGCATCCTTGAGTTCGTCGTCAGAGTTGAACTGTTTCCTTTTCAGGTGCTTTTTTAGGAGACCAAACATATGGAAATCACAGGGTGACATGTCCGGTCTGTAGGGCGGATGGTCTAGCTCAGGGGTGGGCAGACTTTTCCTAGGTACGGGCTACTTCTAACTTTTTCAAGGTGTTGCGGTCCACCCATCTCCAGATTAGTTGGCATCGGTGTTCCACAAATACATTTTTTTTAATATGCATGTCTTAGGTATTAGTAAAGGTGGTTACCCCCAAAATGCCTCGGTGGTCCACTGGTCGATCACGATTGACTTGATGCCCACTTCTGGTCTAGCTGCTCCCAAATGAATGTGGCCAGTTCCATGTGTATGATCCTGGAAACGTGTGGACGCGCGTTATTACGGAGCAGAATCACACTCTCCATAAGCAGCCCCGATCTTTTGTTCTTGATGGACCTGTGTAGGCTTCGGAGTGTCTCACAATATTCATCGGAGTTAATGGTTCTTCTGTACTTGTAGAATTCAACAAGTAGCGTCAATTGGACTGCGCTCTTTATAAGAGCCTCTGATCTCTCCTGCGCATGCTCCGATCCGTGCTAGAGACTCTATTCGCATGCCTAGATGTCTCCCTACGTTCTCCCACAGCGGCATAGGCAGATATGTTAATGATTACGTTGTTACGATATTTCGCCCCTTTTTATTTGAACATCTCTTGTAATTGATGTGAC
>BMAO01008094.1:0-54878 GCA_019973975.1 Trichonephila clavata
TTCTCCATTTAGGGTGTAGTTCAGGTCAGGAGAATAACAATTAAAAAAGATACTGCAATTATCCCTACAAAACATATAATTTTAACTTTCAGGAGCCCCTCTCTACCCAAAACTATTAAAGCTGGTTATTTGAATTGTAAAATCCGTCCATATATTCCGAATCCTCTGCGCTGTTTAAAGTGTCAGAGGTTCGGACATTCTCAAACTTCCTGCCGTGGGCAATTGACGTGCTCTAGATGTGCAAATGTTGGGCATCCTTCCACAGATTACAGTCTGGAGCAGAAATGCGTTAATTGTTCACAGCCGCATTCCTCCGACTAAAAATTGTGCCCTAAATGGAAATTTGAAAAAGAAATCCAAACTATTAAAACTAATAAAAATATATCATATGTAGAAGCCCGAAAATTAATAGCCCCACAACCATCTCAAACTTACTTTCAGGCTGCTAAGCCATTAACGGTAAACAGTTCCTCACAAACAGATTAAAATATTATTAAAATAATTTGCCCACCATTAAAATTGTTACAACCTACAATATCCGTTCCACAACAAATGCCATCCAGAATTCCTACAGTTAACAAATCATGTACCTCAACTCATTCACTACTCCTATCATCCACATCTTTTGCTACTATTACATCGTCATCAAATTCTCAGCCACCTATTCCTATGTTTACTACTGCTCCCTCCACGTTCAATAGTCTGCATTCCGTTGCATTACCTTCATCCCAACAAACACTTCCCCCTTCTACATCCAATATGTTTACAGCCTTGTCCACTATGACAAATCCTCTTGTATGTGAATATCAAACCTGCACTTCCAACAGCTTACCAACTATATCTTCTATATCCCAGACTTCAAAATCTCGTACAAAAAAGCGTCCTCCTAAAAACATAACTAACAACTCGAAACCAAAAATAGAAATAAAGATGGCTCCACATAAACCAAAAAAATCAGCACTGGTAGAATATACAACTGATGACGAAGACATGATTACCTATGACGTGGAGGGGGGGGGAGATGAGTTTGAATCCAATTCTGATTTTGTTGTAGTAGGGGGAATACATATATTACAAGGGCGTTTTAATTCCGACATGACAAGATTTAAAAATTATTGATAAAAATTACTTTTTTAAACTTGGTGGGGATTTCCCCACCAACATTTATTTCTTTTTGAATTTTTAGAAAATGACTTTGTTAAAAAGGTAAAATCTCTCGTTTTATATAAAACTTTTACCTTTTTGAATCAAATTTTTTAGATATTTTTTCGATTGTTTGTCGCAGTTTAGCCAAAGATGGCTCTTTCGCCAAAACCCCCAACACTCACTCATCACAATAACACTGGTCCCATGCATAACACAGAAACAAACAAACAAAATTTTAACACTATAAAATAATCAAAATTTTCAAGAAACTTAAAACACGATCAATCTTAAGCTAGAAGTTGCACACAATACTCGTATTTATAATTCTCTAGAACCAAAATAACATTGTTCCCATGCAAGAAAAAAGACTAAGAATCTCAAAATTTGCTTTAGGAATTTTAGCAATGCAAATAATACAACTCAAGAAATATAACAGTACTCGCCCCTTTTGATGTACTATCTGCAGGAACTTGGAAATACCAAAGGTCTGTTTGACATTTCTTGATTTATAGATGATTTAAATTTTCACCACACACAAAAGGACCTTTCTTTGCTGGATTCGGATAGTTTATCCTTGCCCTGTATTTGGGCTCACACAAAAAATTAGAAGGATTTTTCAGCACGCACAAAACGATATTTTCTTCATTGAATTCGGATAGTTTATCCTCTTTCAAATCTCCGCCGTCTGGGTTTTTTTTCTTCTTTTCTCCAAAGGATAGTTTATTCTTTTTTTCCACTCTCAGGCGTCTGAGTTGCTTTTTGTTCTTTTCTCCGTGCGCTTTGCAAAGCGCCCGTAATAAACCGAAGTCACCTCCCCTCACGGGTCCGGTAATCTCTTTATATTTTTTTTATCCTCAGCGCTGCCAACACTTTCGTTGATGCTGTGGCGTTTGAAAACAGTAAAGGTAACGTGATTTGAAATATAATAATTTAGTTTAATTTAGTCACAGCTATTATTTACATGAATATACAATTTAGTACTATTAGATGATTTAAGAGTTCCAAAATAAAACTTTGTGTGGGAGGGATCTTGGTGTCCGTTTACTGCGAAGGTTTCGTTGTCAACTCTTCTCTCACGGCCACTCGCGGTCTCGGAGGTTGACCGTTGTCGGCGTCCCCTTTCTCTCCCCACATCCGGTGGTGGGCGAAATAAGCTTCTTGTGTCAAAGGTTGCCGTCGCAGTATATGAGCAACTGTAGGTGTTTTTGCACATGTGGTGATCAATTCTCCTAAAACGGATCCGGCCAAGGGATGCAAGTCCCAGATGTCTCAAAAGAGGGACGCACATATGTCACAGCGTGCTTCAGTGAAAAAGTAGACATTTGCGCTACACCCAGTAACTCCAAAGAATTTACAATGGGGAACTTTCCAGACCCAGGTTACAGAATCTGGCTGTTTTACAGTTGAAAAAGTTCTAAGGAAAAGAAATAGAAATATAGAGTATTTCGTGAAATTCCTGGGATATCCTGAAACATTTAATACGTGGGTCACTGATGTTAAAATGCTATAAATACTCCGTACGAACTCTGCATCTTTCAGTAGCAAAAACATGTCTTTCTACGTAACATTGCCATCCGGTAGCTCTCTACATTATTTTCCAAACAATGCAATTTCAAGCTCCATCATGCAGCTGTCTATGCCCATTCTGTAAGAAGGAGAGTGGGAAGTTGGACTAGCTGAAATAATTTATCCACATACTTGGTATAACATAAATGAAAAAGATAATATCTTCGGGTTTGATTTAGGGAATGGAAAATTAATTATAAGAAAATTGCCACCTGGTTATTATGAATCAATTCCTGATATTATATGTTCAATAACACTGCCTTCACACGTTGTCAAAATTTCATTCAAATTCAATGCTAATAATAAACGAGCAAAAATAAAAACTCAAAACGATGCGAAAGTAGTTCTAGAAGAAGGGTTATGCGATATGTTAGGATTTCATTCTAAAGTCGTAAAAGTTATTTGTTGTTTCTCTCGTTGATAACTCATCTTTAACACTAAAATTATTTACACCACAAATTAACATTTAAAAAAAATATTTTAACAAACGTGTGGCGCAGTTTAGCCAAAACTGGCTCTTGCGCCATTAAACTCTACAATCACTCACTCACTTACACCACAAATTAAATGGCACGAAACCGTTGCAACAAGAATTTTACTAGAGTGTTCTCCATACGCTCTTTCTCACACTCAAGTTTACACATGCACTGAACTCTACACACACTAGCGCCCTCTCGCGACAAATATTCACTTGTTATTGTGGGCGTCACAAGAATTATTTGTTCAACACTGAACATCCACCCCCGGGTTGAATGACACAATCAATAATTTGCAAATAACACAATAATGCTCAATATAAAAAACCATAATACATAAAAGGTAAAGTACTCAAACACACAAAAATAAATTGAAAAAATACAGATTTGAAATATTTACGTACACTATTCACTTGAAAAGGGTAAAACATAAAGTTTAGTTATAGGACGCTTAAAAATTCCATTCTTAGTTTTCACTAACACTACTCTTATTTTATTATCTTTACCATGATACACTTCAAGAATTCGACCAAGTGGCCAGTTACGCACAGGTAAATTATCTTCTTTCAGACTTACGAAAAATAATGCAAAAATAAATGATATGGTAAAATACCATTTATTTCGATTTTGAAGTGTACTTGAATAATTATTTGACCAACGTTTCCAAATCTGTTGCACAATTGTTAGCTTTTGCCACACTTCTAACCTGTTATCTGACACTTCAACTAAACTTCACTCTGCAATGGCTGTAATTGTGCGACCAACTAGGAAATGACCAGGAGTCAAAATCGTCATTGTCACACGACAAAGGATAGAGGGGACGCGAGTTAAGAATTCCCTCAATTTGGTTAAGAATAGTTAAAAATTCTTCGTATGTAAATCTTAAATTTCCCATTACACGCCTGAGATGATATTTGACGGATTTCTCTCCGGCCTCGCACAAGCCTCCGTAATTTTGGTGCTCTTGGTGGAATAAAACTCCACTCAACACGTTCTTCACACAAAAAATTACTCAAATTACTATCGCAATTACTCATAATTTCTCTAAGTCTTTTTAGCTCTAATTGCGTGCCAACAAAATTGGTAGCATTGTCTGAAAATATACGTTCCAATTTTCCTCGTTTACTAAAAAATCGTTTTAAAGCTGCAATGAATGCCTCACTAGATAAATCTAACTAGTTCGAGGTGACACGCCTTTGTCACCATGCACACGAAAATGCACACATAGACTTTATTTAAAACTCCTTTTCTTTGATTAGGATATTTAATCCAAAAATGGGGGGGGGGGCACAAATATCTATTCCCACTTTGCTAAAAGGAAAACTCTTGAGATATTCTCTCGGCTGGCAATTGACCCATAACCCATAATTGACCGTTGTGAACAAGTAACGGGTTTTGCCTTAAAACAAATTATGCAATTATTTACAAGTTTTCTATACATGTTACGACCATTTAATGGCCAGAACCTTTATCTAACAATAGACAGTAAAGTTTGTGGACCAACATGCAAATATCTCTTGTGAGTCATTTCAAGTATTAAATTTGTTAATCTATGATTATTTGGAAGAATTATCTGGTGTTTTTTGTCAAAACAAATTACTATGTGGCAGTCTACCTCCTACTCGTAGCACACCTTCACAGTCTCGAAATGGTGAAAGATTTTTAATCTTATTTTGAGGGTTAACCATACTCTTAATGGACAAATCTTTGATTTCCGAGTTGAATTCCAGTTGCTGCACCAGCTTCACAAGGGTAATTTCAGCTCGTTGAATTTCATATATCTTTATTGGATCAATTTGTTTGTTGGACGGTTTTTTACAATTATTAATGAACCTGTAAAAATATAACTAAAAACACATAAAAATTTTTGAAAATTATTATATACAGAAAGAATATTGTTCAAAAAGGTATTGTCCAAAGTCACAGTCAAAGTTTTTCTCTCAGAAGGTCTTAATTCCTCCAAATAAGCACTTTCATCACTAAGTAGCACATTATAACTCACAGGAACAGTATTTTCTTCATGAAGGAAACTCTGTCCATTCCACCACTTGTCACAGTTCATTAGTGAATCAGCACTGATGTCTCTCGTTAAAAGATCCGATGGGTTGTCTTTTCCAGGACAATGATGCCACGAATCTTTGTCTGTTAAAGATCGTATCTCCTTTGCGCGGTTGGCGACGAAAACCTTCCATCTGCTGCTGGAACCTTGAATCCAACTCAAGGCTATAGTCGAATATGTCCAAAAGTAGTGGGTTGTAGATACTTTTCCATTGAGGACACGTGAAACTTCTTTCGCCAATCTCGCAGGAAGCAATGCTCCCATTAGTTCCAAACGTGGAAGGGTTAATGACTTTAGAGGAGCCACACGGCTTTTGGAAGCTAAAAGATATACGGAGATTTTGTTAGAAGTTTTCAGTCTAACATACGAAACAACTCCATATGCTTTAATGCTTGCATCTGAGAACGTGTGTATTTCACACTCTGGACAGTTCGCACTATCACACTCCAGGACATATCGAGGGATCTGAAGTTCACTTAAGAAAGACGTTATCGAACACCACAGTTCAAACTTCTCTCTAATATCTGGCAACAACTCTTCGTCCCAGTCTGTTTTTTGTTCCCATATTTCTTGAAATAAAATTTTAAATCTTATGGTGAAGGGGGATACAAATCCCAAAGAATCAAATATCCTGCCTGTAGCCATCAACAAAAATCGTTTAGTATTTTTCCTTTTTTGAAGGAAGTCCATAAGACCATTTAGACGAAGACTAAGGTAGTCATTTTAAGGATGCCATCAAAGTCCCAAAACACGATGTGGATGGTTCACGAAATCGTTCATATTTAAATGATCAAAATTCTACAACTGCCATTGTTTCATTGATTTACAGTCGTTCGAAATCCACTTCCGCAGGTTCATTCCTGCGTCACTCATGATTTTTGTCGCTGTGCTCGACAAATCAAATGCTGATTTTACACCATCTTCGCCAATGACGAGATCGTCCACATAAAAGCAGTGATCAAGTATCCGCATAGTATCAGGATATTTTTCCACGTATTTCTCTATATGTGTCTTAATAATTGCTGCCAAGAGAAACGGAGACGCGTTCACACCAAAAAGAACTCGATTGAATCTATACACGTTCACACCATTTTCTCCGTTATCTAGAAGGAATCGTACTACGTCCTTATCCTTTGGAGCCAAAGAAATTTAAAGAAATGCTTTCTCCACAGCAGCTAAAACAGCTATTTTGTTTGAACGGAAGGATATCAATAAGTCTAAAATATTGGGGTTCAAATTGACTCCTTGAAAAATGCACTCATTTAATAAAAATGGTTTATCCTCGTGGGCACTAGTGTTAAACATTATTCGCAATTTTGTTGTGAGAGATTCGTTTTTTATTATCACTTGGTGAGGAAGATAAAACACTGGGGGTTACTCGTTGGAATAAAAGGAATGTTTACCTGTCAATTATTCCCTCATCTAAATAATTCTTTAAAACCTTACAATATTCAGAATACAACACTTTATAATTTCGCATTTTTCTCATAAGACTTCCGAGTCGTCTTTTCGCTAAATTAAAATTATCAATCAACTCATTATTGTCTCTTTTCCACGGGAGTTCTACCTCATATCTACCATTTTTAAAGCGTACTCTCTGATTAAAAATTTCTAAACTAATGTCCACTTCACTACTACAATTCTCGTCTTTGACAACAATCGATTCTAACTCCCAAAGAAATCTCCTTTCGATTTTGAACATTGCATCAACTTCATCAGTGTTTATGTAGACGGTCAACCAACTCCACATAATCCCCTGGATTTGAATTTTGCCCAAAATAATAACATCAAGGGATATCATAATTTTTTCACTGAAAATGAAAAATTAGGCCAAGATCTTTTTATATCGAGGGAGTAGTATATAAATGGAAACACGTTATTTGCTTTTAATTTATCTCCCGATCTTATGCACTGGAGATCACTTGAACTTGATCAAGAATAAAATTTAGCGATATGCGTTCTTATAGTTCCAGAATTCGATAACATAATAGAGATAAGCAAGGCGGAAAATATTTTTTACGACTTTGAAAACTGATATGATTGGAAATCAGATACAATTTATTCTGTCCCATGACCCTGTTACAGCACCTTTTTTCCGAGGACTTAACGCATCAGACACTATGCCTACTTTAAAGAAAAAATCTACAATTGTGGTGAATCTGGATGCCTCTTCTCAACCTGGATCCCATTGGCTGGCTTTCTATCATGAAAACAACGGTATAGAATTTTTCGACTCTTACGGATATCTACCGGAATAGTATGGAGAAGGTTTTCGAGACTTTGTTTCAAAATTTTCTACAGTCTCCTGGAATTCCATTCCATTTCAAAGTCCCACTTCCAATGTATGCGCAGAGTATTGTATTTATTTCATTTTTAAGCGAAGTCAAGGAAATTCTATGTAATCAATTACAAACACTTTGCTTCACTGTCAAAAGAATGATTTTCGAATATTTTAGTTTGTGAAAAAACTTTATGGTGTAAGAATGATTTTTAGACAATAAAAGTTTTGTATTTAGTGTTTTCCCCCCTCTTAATTAGTATAAACATACTTTCCCCATCAAGTTTCCTTTTAGAAATAATGGAAACGTTAAAGTTAAAATATCCTTTTACGATGATCGTGGCAGGCTCCGCTGGGTGCGGAAAAACGCAACTGATTAAAAAGTTAATAGATTTTAAAATGATTTACTCTCTTTTCCTTTTAACATAATATGGTGCTACGTGGCTTATCAAGCTCTTTATAGGGAAATGAGAGGTATCGAATTTTATATGAAGAACTACCCCCTGAAATAAACAGTTTATCAAATGCTTTAAACGTAATTGACGATCTTATGTCAGAACTTTCTAAGATACTAAATTAACGATATTTTTTACTAAGGGAAAGCCCCCTCAGGGGCCTCACCTTCTTTAGGGTGAGTACGGGCGTCACAATCCCGAGGTACCCTAGTGATTTTTTCCTATACCCAAGGGATTTACTGTCTTTAGTAAACACAGGATTCACAAACCCGGGGTACCCTAGTGATCCTTCTCTATTTTCGACCATCTTTCTGTCATTCAATTTTTCCTTTTCTTCTTTTCACGTCTAGATCACAGATTAAAAATATTAAATATACTTGTTTCAAATTTATATATATTTAATTTGATTTACTTATCCATTATTAATAACATTTTTGTTTACATTTTGTATTGCGTTAATTTGGTGTCTTTTTTCCCCTTCAGTTTATATAAATATTTTGCTTATGTTGATTTATTCGTTTTCGACTAACACCGTTGATTTTCCGACCCGCATGTTTGCCGTGTGCGGCGTCCCGTAAGGAGGAAAAGGGTGTCCTGGGGATACCTTTGCATTCCCTTTGGCCCACGCTTCGCTGTAGACGAGTGGCAGGAGTAAGTCCGCTCCTGTCAATCGGCTGGTAAAAAGTCTCTTCGGAGACATTGCTGTAGGGTTAGTGCTGCATATAAGGGTTGGCGGGTTTACCCGTTGGATCCTCGCCCTGATGCTGTAGCACTATATTCTGGGTGTACTCCAGGTAAGTGCCGTGCCTGACTATTCAGTTGACCGGCGCACTGCCTCCCTTGTTGGACTCCGTGGTGGGTGGAGGCACGCCAGGACGAAATTTCTTTCGGTTTTATGGATCCAAGTCTGATGTGCCAGGGTATAGGCCTCAAATTTCCCAACCCTAACATTGATCAAGTTTCAACTACTACTAGATTTGTATTGATTTCACTTCCTATCACTGACATTAGAAAAATATCACCTTTTGCTTTTCATAAGGCCCTCATTGGAATAGGTGGTGAACCGAAATCCGTAAAACGATTACGTTCCGTTGACCTACTTATACAAATTAATACTTCTTTACTAACAAAGTCCTTTCTGCTCGCGAAATCCTTTCTAAATAACCCTATGACAATAATTCCGCACAAAACTCTCCATTCCTGCCGTGATGTTATTTAGGAACCTGACCTGTCGACTACCCCTGAAACGGAGATCCTCGAGGGTTTCTCTACTCACAGCGTTATTCAGGTTAGAAGAATCACTATTAGAAAAGATGCAAATATTATTCCAACCAAACACATTATTTTAACTTTCAATAGCCCAAAACTACCCACATCCATTAAAGCCGGCTACCTTAACTGTAAAATACGCTCATACATATCGAATCCTCTGCGCTCTTTTAAGTGCCAGAGGTTCGGACATTCACAAACATCCTGTCGTGGACAACTTGCTTGCTCTAGATGTGCGTCTGTTGGGCATTCCTCCACTGACTGCAATCTAGAGCCAAAATGCATTAACTGTTCAGAACCCCATCCATCAGATTCCAAACTGTGTTCAAAATGGAAATTAGAAAAACAAATTCAAGAAATCAAAACACAAAAATATCTCATATCCAGAAGCACGAAAATTAATAGATCCACAGTTACCTCAAAGCTACTCTCAGGTTGCCAAACCCTCAACCTTAGCCAAATCATCCCAAACAGATGAAAATATTACAAAGATAATATATGCCCACCTTTAAAATTATTACAGCCATTGATATCCGGTTCAAAGCAAACTATATGTTCCAAAGTTACTACAATTACCAAATCATCTTCCTCAACTCAGGCACCACTCATACCATCCACATCTTTTGTAGTTACACCCTCATCAGAGTCCCAACCACCTATTCCTTTGCTTATTAGTACTCCTTCCACGTCGAATAGTCTTCTTGAATGTGTTATACCATCTTCATCCAACCAAATAATCTCATCTTCTACCTGTCCTATGTTTACAGTCTCACCCACCGTATCTAAACCCCTCAGGGGGCTCACCTTCTTCAGGTGAGTACGGGTGTCACAATCCCGAGGTACCCTATAGTGATCTTTTCCTTTAACCAATGGGTTAACTGTCTTTGGTAAACAGGGGTGTCACGACCCCGGTGTGCCCTAGTGATCCGTCTCTATTTTCGACCCTTTATCTTGTTACCCAATCTCTCCTTTTTTCCCCCCTTTTTCTCTCACGGGCTCACTTTTGGGTGAGTACGGGGGGCCACGTCCCCGAGGTACCCGAGTGAATTTATTGAAAAGAAAGAAAAACCAAAAAAAAAAAAAAATATTTGCTTGGTTAGTGTTTTAGTTACAGGTCGATCTTTCATTTTATTTTTAGTTCAGTTAGGGGTTGTTTTGTGATTTGCTTTATTTGAGTATTTTAAGTTTAATTATTTTCTACGTTTTTAATTTGAATTTATTTAGTTGGGGTATTTAAAAAAAGTTCTGTTCGATTTTGGAATTGTCTGGACTGGTTTTTGAGTCGGACCCGCATGTCTGCCGTGTGCGGCGACCCGTACCGGGGGAAAGTGGAGCCTGGGGTACCTGTTGCGTGAACTTTGGCCCATGCTTCTCCGTAGATGGGAGGCAGGAGTGAACCCGCTCCAGTCAATCGGCTAGTGATTTAGTTCTGTGGGTTTCTAATTCGGGTTCTGTTGGAATCCCAAAGACGGTTGCTTTAGGGTTAGTATTGCAGTTAGGGGGGCCCTAGGTGAACTGGCGGACCACATCCCGAACCTGTAATACTATACTCCAGTGCCACTTCTGAGGCAAGTGCCGTGCCTGACGCATGTCAGATGACCTGCGGGCTGCCTCCCCTTGTTGGACTCCGTGGTGGGTGGAGGCGTACTGGGGTGAACAACCAAAACTCACATGGAACCCAGGATTAATTCTCCTTTAGTGGAGCACCATATATAAGTATTTCTGACTCTGCACGATTTTTTATTATGAAAACAAAAGACACGTTTACAAATATTTCTCCCTTTATAAATGAAAAGGCAATTAGTGGCACGATAGGAACCGTCAAAACGACTCGGAAGATGCGCTCCGGGGATTTATTTCTCGAAGTTTCATCTTCGAATCAAGTGACAATCCTAGCCAAACTACAAAAATTAGCTCACCTTGATGTGACCGTTTCTCCGCATGGTAGCCTCCATTTTTCGCGTTGGGTAATATCTCCAGCGGATCTTTTGAATGTATCCTCCGAAGAGATATTGGAGAATTTGCAGGACCAAAAAGTATGTGGAGTTCGGCGTATTACTATACGTAGGTGCTTAATACTAAGCATCTCATCCTGACGTTTTCAACGCCAGACCTTCCACAATACATAAAAGCTGCATATTTACGTTGTCCAGTACGAGAATATATTCCTAATCCGCTGCGATGTTTCAATTGCCAACGATATGGCCATTCGCAGAACGTCTGTGGGGCCAGCCAACCTGCCCTCGTTGCGGTGAAGCGGGTCACGACAGTAATGACTGCAGTAAGAAGGAAAATTGCGTAAACTGCAAAAATGAGCATCCCGCATACTCCCGTGCATGTCCTACGTGGAAAGAAGAAAAAGAAATCACGACTGTCAAAATTAAAAACAAAATTTCTTACCCAGAGGCTCGGCGTGTTGTCTCATCATGCCCGCCGATCTCTGGTATAAGCTACGCTAGTGTAGCAAAAAAACTTTTCAGGACTTTTCTATGCAAGTCACAGAGAAAAGTTTAGAAGAAGAGGAGGTAAAGAACTCCTCTCCAACTCCGAAGAAAAATTAATATCCAGACCCCCTAGCACTTCCCCCAAGCGCCCTAAAAGTCGAAGGTCCCACCAGCGGGAATTGAAAGCGGTTAAAACCCCCAAAAAATCAAATTTTTCGAAAAACCCCCATCTAGTGGATGATTCGGAAACAATCGAATTACATCCATCGGATGATGAATTTATGGACATAGTACCGGGTCCTTCGACTCCTAGCTCCGAAGGCGGAGCGAGTGCAACCTTATAATGGTCTCCTTTGTTTCATGGAACTGCCGTGGATTGAGGACTCGACTCGATTATCTAAAATCCATCGTATCCACGTACCAGCCCGCATGTGTCGCTCTTCAGGAGACTTTTCTGAAGAGTACCATGACAATGCGAGTGCATGGTTATAATTGTGTACGACGGGATGTAGATGGCAATGCATCTCCAACTGGAGGTGTATGCCTTTTCACGTCCCATCTTTATCCCAGTAATATCGTCACACTGCACACATCATTACAGGCTGTGGCTGTACGGATACATATCCATTCTTTAGTCACAGTCTGTTTTGTTTATTTACCACCCAATGATGTTGTGCCGCAAGTGGATTTGAATCAATTAGTCAGTCAATTGCCAGCTCCTTTTATTTTGCTGGGTGACTTTAACGGACACAGCCGTCTGTGGGGGCAGGATGATACAAATCCTCGTGGGCAGAATCGAACCGTTGATCTCTGATCACCGTCTCTGTCTGCTTAACAACGACGAGAACACGTATTTCCATGCACCCACAAAGACATTTCACTCCCTCGATCTTGCCATTTGTTCGCCAACACTGCTACCGATGTTGAATCTTGAGGTTGAATGAGATCTATACAATAGTGATCACTTTCCTCTCCTAGTCTCGCATGTTAATGGTGCGAGGGCAAAATATCGCCCCCCCCCCACATATCATTTTCATCGCGCTGACTGGGATAAATTCACATGGCTAGCGGCTATCACTGGCACAATGGTCCAGAGCAGGGAAGTTGATGATGCCATATTTAACGTCACTGAAGCTATTCGAAATGCTGCCGATGCAGCCATTCCGAAAACATCTTATTCTATTCGGAAGCTGTGCAAACCATGGTGGAATTCTTTCTGCCAACAAGCAAAAAAGGAACAAAGGAGGTCGTGGGGTATTTTTCCTTATACCCCACCACAGAAAATCTCATAGCGTTAAACGTGCAAAAGCGTCAGCTCGTAGAATTCGCCGTCAAAGTCAGAGAATCTTGGATCCAGTATATATCTTCAATAACATAGTCCACTACAAGTCAGGAGTTATGGAGAAAGGTGAAAGCCGCGAATGGCCTATATCTGGACTTTACCATTCCGATATTGGAAACATCGTCCTCTATTTATTCGTCGCCACATAACATTCTTTCAAAACCATACATCACATCTTATTCTCTGTCTTCTCCACAGCAGGCATTATTTTTTTATACTCAAAAAATTGAATACAGCATTTCCGAATGTTATTTTTTTTAAAAAAAATTAATATGAATACACTACGGAATTGTCGGTTAGCTTCACTGAGCAAAATTGTTTTAAGTGTACTGTTTTGAAAGACAAAATTAATTGGGAGAAGTTTTTCTCTCATTAGAATTTGTAATGATTGAATTGTGTGAAAGTTGTATTTATCGGTGAATTTTCCGTTTAACACTAAAGAAACAGAAAAATAAAAAATTAAATTTTAATAGAAAATGGTTAGAAATACTTTTAAATTTTGAAGAAAAATATATTCCCATTAAAATTAAAATAAAAAATTTGCTTTTTGCTCCGTCACAAATGTCTATGTAAAGAAGGTATTTTTCCTCAGTACAAGTTGTTTGACTATAAAATAAAATTTATATTTTTTTCCGAAAAATTAATTTAACATAAAAACATCATTTATAGGATTAAAATACATATAAATTAAAAGTATTGAAATCTCTCTTTATGTTACTTTAAATTTAAAATATAATTGTATAGAGGAAGATTGATTTCATTTCATAAACATAATCGTCGTATGTAACGATACTTCATTTATTCTCTTATTGTTTAAAAAGAGAGAGAGATGGTCACTTTTACTCTTTTTTACATAGTTACTTTTTAAAAAAACATTACGATGTATTTGTGTTTTCTTAGTCTCATATTCCACAATAAATACAAGGTACTTTTTCCTGGCTCAAATCGTTAGTCCAAAATAGTTTATTTTTCTTAAATTAATTTTTTTAAATTTTGTTTTGTTTAAAATAAACAAGTATTTTTCAACTTTTGTAACAAGTTTCTTTCTTTCGAGTTTTTATTTTTTTTTAACTCTTCACTTTTATTGTGACTTAACCGATCAAACAACCACGTGGACCCGCTTTTTCCACCCAAAATTCGCACAAGGCAACGTCACAGCTGTGAACGAGTTTTCTCCCGGTTTTAAAGCAACAAAGAGGCCGAAATGAGTAATAAAATCTTCCCCTGTAGACCTCCCGCGAACTTTAAAGGGGAAAGGAATTAAATGTGTTGCACTTTCGAAGGAATTCTCAAAAAAGAAGTAAACGCTTTCGGAATGATTTTTCAGGACAAGGACGAACACTCAGAGGGTTAAAGGTACTTATGTATTATCGCAACCTATTCGCGACATTATAGGAAATGAAGCACATGATTGCCAACTCAGCGCATACAAAATTGGAATTGCCAAAGTGGCGATGGAGAGTTATCTTGAACGCTGGCGATTAATTTTATCTTTATTTTGAAATTTATTATCAGAACACATATTTTTATTTTTTAAAAAAAATGATATAGTTTAACATTTGTGCGCTAATTATTATCAAAACCATAAAAGGTTTTTTTTTTTTTTTGCATAAAACCTTTTTCAAAAATCTTTTAACTTTTCTTAAAATTCTGTTATACTTTTACATGCATACAATATTAATTTGTTATGTTTGGAATCAGGGATTCCAGAAATAGAATTAGTTATTATAGATTGGTCGTCGATAAGAAAGGTGTTTTGAAGCAATTTCTCGCATAGCTTAAAGATATTAAAACAAAGATTCTGTAGGGCGTTATCTACGTTTCTGCATTTATGAACGTCGTAAGAACTAAATAATTCCAGAAACTCCTCCATTAAAGCATTTTTAGAGAGGTATATGTAAATATATTATGCAAAATTTGTGCCCAAGTCTTTGCAGGACCCTGAAGCAGAGGCTTTACACAAATAATTTTTTTAAATTCCGATATGTGTGGGCTAAACATGAGATTTTCCTCCACATCGTGGAAAAAGGCTTTTACACTGTAATTATCATTGGCTGTAAACGGATGCAAAGTCAAAAGAAGTTTCCTTAGCAGAAAAAAATTGCCATTCATCCTGTGGTTTTCAGTTTCTTCCGTCGGGGAAAAGAGAGAAAGGTTTGGCGAAAGTTCAACAAGCAGAGATCTAGAGAAGTGAGGGCGAACCTATGACTCATGGGTCAGACATTGACTCACGCAAACTTTTTAACTGACCCACGATTGCTAGGCATCCACTTGTTTGTTTACGCGGGTTTATTTAGATTTTCTTATTTGTGTGGATTATTTATATCCTGATTGAATTTTTTCAAGCACATTGGTTCAAAAGTTATTTAAGTGCTGTCTGTAACACCTTCAGTTCCATCATTACAGTTCAAAAGTTACGCAAATGAACACAAATGTATATGAAAGTATGTAGTATTTGAAATAAAGCAAAAGTGTTTACAAAATATCAATTAAAAGAGTTAAATTTTACTCACATTTTGTTTGTTGGAAAAAAATGAAAAACAAATCAGATAACCATATTTGCAGCACTTTCTTCGGACAAAATGCACTTTTGTAAGGTTATTTTCAGTTATGTTTGTAGAAAGAGACTTCCACAGCGCTCTTTTTTACTCTTTAAGCCAATTGAATTTTAAAAATGTTTAGTTTTAAAATACTCAGTTCACAATTTTTAAACTTAACTCTGGTGCAAATGGGCATTAGTTGACCCACGCGCTAGGATAAAAAATTTTTTAACGAAATTTGACCCACGTCTGAAAAAGGTTCGCCATCCCTGATCTAGAGGGTCCAATTAGCGTGGTGTGTGTGGTGGGGATGTTTATTTCAGTTGCTAACAGATTCTCGAGAAAAAGGAGTAGAATCTATCGCTTCATCGTCAGTTAAGTCTTCTGTAAAATAATTTTTTTAAGGTGCAAGGTCTGAGAAATTTTTGAATATTCGTTCGTTATTTAGCACTTCCCGCGCAACATAGGCCTAACATAGTACACACAGTAATTAGCCCTGTCTTTGTAAACTCATTAAAAATTATTTTTCCTTTCGTGTCTCTAAATCATAATTTTGCAGAAAACCCGCGATTTTTTTTAAATGTGTTTATAGAGGATTTGCCGATAGATTCGTCATGTACACTTTTGATTAGAAGTTGCGCAATTGAAGCATGGGCCGTTTTTAATAATACTGCTGTGGTATTTTTACTTGATCCATGTGATCGTTATTAATAAAATGAGAGGCTCTCGTGCATTTGACATCAGAGAGGCTTCTTTTATGATAAGCAACTAACATTTATTTTTACAATATAATTTTAAAACTAATCTACTTTTTACAAAAAACGCTACATAACGCATTCCGCTCGCCTCACCCCCTCAGGGGGCTCACCTTCTTTAGGTGAGTACGGGTGTCACAATCCCGAGGTACCCTAGTGATCTTTTCCTTTTCCCAAGGGGTTTACTGTCTTTGGTAAACTCGGGTCTCACGAACCCGGGGTACCCTAGTGATCCTTCTCTATTTTCGACCCTCTTGTCATTCAATTTTCCCTTTTCTTCTTTTCCCGTCTAGACTACAGACAATTTTTCGAAATTTACATGTACAAAATGATTTATTAATTTTTTATTAGATTACTCACAATATTCTTTAATAATACTATTTTTTTCGTTTTGTATTGCGTTAAATTCGTTTAATATTTTTTTTCCGACAATTTATTTTAATGTTCGTATTATTTCTTTGTTTTCTTACTAACAACGTTGGTTTTCCGACCCGTATGTTTGCCGTGTGCGGCGTCCCGTAAGGAGGAAAATGGTGTCCTGGGGATACCTTTTGCGTTCCCTTTGGCCCACGCTTCGCTGTAGACGGGTGGCAGGAGTGAGCCCGCTCCTGTCAATCGGCTGGTGATAAGTCTTTTCGGAGACATTGCTGTAGGGTTAGTGCTGCAGATAAGGGGTGGCGGGTTTACCCGTTGGATCCTCGCCCTGATGCTGTAGCACTATATTCTGGGTGTACTCCAGGTAAGCGCCGTGCCTGGTTTTTGCCAGATGACCGGCACACTGCCTCCCTTGTTGGACTCCGTGGTGGGTGGAGCCACACCAGGATGAATACCATCTCTCTTTCATGGATCCTGAAATTTCGTGCCCGGGTAAAGGCCTCGTTTTACCCAACATCAACATTGATCAGATAGCAATTAACGCACGTTTCTTGATTTTATCCTTGCCCAATGGTGAGATGTCGAAAAAATCTCCTTTCGCTATTCAAAAGGCTCTACAAGGAATCGGTGATCCGAAATCGGTTAAAAAATTAAGATCAGGTGATTTGCTTGTGGAAACAAAATCTGCTATACAATCAAAGTCCTTTTTATCTGCAAAAACTTTTCTTGACTGTACACTTCAAGTTTCTCCACACAGATCTCTTAATACTTGCCGAGGTGTCATTTCTGAACCTGACTTGTTAAACACTTCTGAATCTGAAATCCTTGAAGGCTTCTCGGATCAGGGTGTGATTCAAGTCAGAAGAATTACAATAAAAAAGGATAACATGGTTTGCCCTACTAAACATTTAATTTTAACATTTAATAACCCAAATTTACCCACTTCAATCAAAGCTGGATACCTGAATTGTAAAATTCGTCCATACATTCCGAATCCTCTGCGCTGTTTTAAGTGCCAGAGGTTCGGACACTCACAAACTTCCTGCCGTGGGCAATTGACGTGCTCTAGATGTGCAACTGTTGGACATCCTTCCACAGATTGCAGTCTGGAGGAGAAATGCGTTAATTGTTCACAGCCTCATTCCTCCGATTCAAAACTGTGCCCTAAATGGAAGATCGAAAAAGAAATACAAACCATTAAAACTAATAAAAATATATCATATGCAGAAGCCCGAAAATTAATAGCCCCACAACCATCTCAAACCTACGCTCAGGCTGCCAAATCCATAACTGTTAGCAATTCCACACAAACGGATGAAAATATAACAAAAATAATTTGTCCACCTATAAAATTACTTCAACCAACTTCATCCCTCTTGAAACAAAATACATCAATATCCTCATCATCGTCAACCCAAACAAACCTCTTGCCTGCCGCCTCTTCAATAGCAGATACAGTGTCGGAACCTGTACTTTCCACCACCAATAATATGTTTTCACCTATTGAATCCTCTTCCAAATCAACTATTCAACCTTCTTCTGTTGTTGATGAAAATCCCACCTGTACAACATCTAATACCATAGCTGCTACCTCAGAATCCAATAGCTTAGCATCAACAGATACAACTTCTGTATCTCAGGTTTCAAAACGTCGTAAAAAAAGCTTCCTACCAAAAAATTATCTAACACTGGAAAACCAAAAATAGAGATAAAAATGGCACCCCATAAACCGAAAAAAAGCTCACCTATTCAGGACACCTCAGATGAGGACATGATAATGTATGACGTAGAAGAAGAGGTGGAAACGCCGAAAAAGAATATAATAAAACACTTGTCGGAAGAGTACTGGAAAAATGAGTGCTGGAGACAGGAGGAATATTTACACGTTATTACTCCAAGAAAGCGTGTAGAAGAAACTGAAAGGAATTTATTAACCCCGACGAAAAACAGAAAGTGAAATCATTCAATCATACTTGGTGGGGGTAATCCCCACCAAAATCTTGTTATATAAATACTTTTACCTAGATATAAAACTATTTTTTTCTTTAAATTATTTTAACCTTATTTGACTTGGTGGGGCATCCCCCACCAAAATCTGTTTGCTGTATATATGTGTGAACTTTTATATGTGAGTATTTTTAATGATTTTTAATATTTTAACAATTGATTGGCGCAGCTTAGCCGAAAATCGGCTCTTGCGCCATTAAACCCTACACTCACTCCGCTCGCCTCACTTCGTTATACATCTGTTCAGTGTCTTGTTATCAACTCCAGTCCCCCTCTGTTTACAAGCTCGCTTCGCATAGAGGGCGCAACATTCTCCCCACTTGAGTTTTAGAACTTCTAGGAGAAAACTCAACAAAAAGATCTAAACAAACTGAAAATATACTAAAAAATATCATAAGCATACAATTATCTGAGAATGATACAAGAAAACATTTGGATAATACATTTTTTTAAACATTTGGTTTCAAACTAAAACATAGAGTATATATTCCATGAGTAAAAAAATACATAGTAAATATCAGCAATAAAAATTACTTCAATATAAATTCACAAAATTATAATACTAAAATTGTTCAAAAGGATATTTCTATTTCAAGTCCAAGTTAGTCCATGACTTTCGTACTTTCAGTGACTTCTAAAAGATACAGTCTTTGGACAGGTCTGAGTAAAGTTCCTTTGCCTGTTTTTAATTTCACCAGCCTTGTACGTCCATCTCTTCCAGGAAAGAGTTCGATGACTTTTGCTAAGGGCCAGTAAAGTCTCTTTTTATCCTCCCTACCAATTAATACGACATCTCCAACTTTGATTTGATCATGTATTTTAGGGATGGGGGTGACCCCTAAAATCCCAATTATTCGGTTCGAAATCTTTCTTTTAGTATTTGTCTTAGTCTCTGAACATATCTGTATCTCTTATTGATATTTGTCTTGTCTATTTTGTCCAGATCGGGCACATCATTGTTTGGGAGATCTTGAAGAAAAGAGGATGGCGTTAAAGCTTTTAAATCGGGTTCTTCTGACAGGTATGTCAAGGGTCTGTTGTTCATAACTGATTCACACTGACAGACAAGAGTGAACAGTTCTTCATATGTCAGAGTTGAACGTCCTAAGTTTTTCCTGAGATGGTCTTTTAATATTCGAATTAGCATTTCCCAGAATCCTCCCCACCATGGGGCAGATGGAGGGTTGAACTTCCATCTTATTTGGTTAATCTCAAATTCGCGTTGAATTTTTGTCCAATCAAGTCGCTTCAATGCTGTGCGTAAGCCTGTAAAATTAGTTCCATTGTCTGAGTATAGAATGGATATTCTACCTCTTCTCTTGCGATAAATCTTCGTAATGCTTGAATAAAAGCATTTATACTGAGAGAAGGTATTAACTCTAGGTGGACAGCTCTGTAAACAGCACAGGAAAAGGACAATCCAAACCTTCTCATTTGACTTGGTTATTAAGGGTCCGGCCAAATCCACACCGGACACTTCAAATACTGCTGATAGTCTGGTTCGATCTCGAGGCAGTGGTGGAAATGGAACCTCAAGGTTCTTCGTTTTTGCCTTTTACAGATGATACAGTCTCTAATAACGGAGCAAACAGTTCTCCGACCTTTGATGATCCAAAATCTCTCTCGTAAAATTGTTAGAAGAATGGAAGTTCCTGCATGCTTGTGAACTAAGTGTTCTTGCTCAATAAGTCGTTTGATCACTAAATGTTTAGGTGGAAGGATCAATGGAGCAATGAATTCAGGCAATTCATCTTCGTTGGCAATTCTGGACTTTAATCGGAGTATACCATGATTATCAGTAAAAACTTGAAAAATTTTCAAAGATTTTCTTCCTTCTTCATTAAAACACTCCTTTTGTGCTGAACGCAGTAGTGTTTTCTGAGCTTCCATTATTTCTTCTTGTGTTAAATTTGCATGCTTCTCCTTAAATTCTTAGCTTTCGGCTGAAAGCGTAATATCCATGCCAAAACTCTAACTACTTTTGAAAATTTCGAAATTCTTGTTGCTAATAGAGTTACAATGGATTTAAATTCTATATTGCTAGCTGAGACGACAATTTTTCGCTTCTCTTTTTCAACTTCTTCTTCATTGACACTACCAAATGACTTAGGCCAGTCTTCTTTAGATTTCTTCAGCCAAGTAGGTCCTAGCCACCACTCAGATTTCAAAAGCTGTCTGAGTCCGCATCCTCTAGCGAAAATGTCAGCAGGATTTTGATTACCTGGAACATGGAACCAGTTTTCAGGGGGAGTCAGCCTTTTTATTTCAACAATTCGATTGTTCACAAACACTGACCACTCTTCTTGTCTCTTAATCCAGGTCAACACTGTTGATGAGTCAGTCCAAAAATAAGAATTAATATTCTCAATTTCTGGTTTCAGAGCCTGACTCACGGAATCAAATAATCTCGCTCCAATAGTAGCTCCCATCAATTCAAGACGCGGGATCGTTATTTTCTTCATCGGAGTTATTCTTGACTTAGCTTGGAGTAACTGGACATTGACTGCACCATCAGAAGATTCGCATCTCGTAAATATACAAGCCGAATAAGCGGTCTGACTTGCATCAACAAATATATGGAGACTTAGGTTCGATTCTGTAGTTATTCCTAACCATCTTGAGATGTTAACCTCACTTAAATAGCGTAAACCTTTCAACCATGAAAGGAATTTCCTTTTTATGTTTTCATTAACTTCTGAATCCCAGTGGTCATTGTTCTTCCAAGTTTCTTGAAGTAAAAGTTTTGGTCTTATTAAAGCTGGAGAAATAAATCCAATTGGATCGAAAATTCGGCTTGTGAGGGACAAAATTTTCCTTTTTGTTAATGTCCCGGGTTTTTCCAATTTCACGGATTCCGAATCAATTTTTAAAGTATCCGAGTCTTTATTCCATATCAAGCCTAAAACATTTGTACTAGAACTTGAACGGGGGCAAACATGAAGTTTGTTGCTTTCCCAACCTCTTAAGTCAAATTGACCTTCTTTCATAATTTCTGTGGCTGCCTTCATAAATTTTTCTAATTCTGACGGATTCTTCACGCTCATGACACAATTGTCTACATAAAAACTGCTTCGTAAATTTTCTAGCAGTTTTTCAGAATATTGTAACTTGTAAGTATCTCTTGACAAATAATGATGTATGACTGCCATCAATAAAAACGGGCTGCTGGTCAAGCCGAAAACTACTCGCCGGTGTCTATAGGTCTTGACATTATTTTTTTCATCATACAGAAAAAATCGCAAGAAATTCCGATCGTTTTCATTGAGAGAGATTTGTAGGAATGCTCTTTTAATATCCGAAACTACACCTACTTCATACAGTCGAAATCTGACTAAAATGGTGGGAATTGTCTCAATAAAGTTCATTCCAGCTTCTAAACAATCATTCAAGGATGGATAGTTAGGGATCTTGGCCGAGGCATCGAAGACGGGCCTAATTTTCAAAGAAGACTTAACCGAGGTTTCTTTAATAACTGGACGATGATGAAGGTAATGAGACTCTTGCAATGACATTTCTTCACAAGAAACTTCTTCAATTACTCCTTCTTCTACCCATTCTCCAAAAACTTGCTGGTACTTTTCTCTATATCCCGTTTTGTCTAATTTCTTATAAGTAGTATCTAACCTCTTGAAAGCTAACTCATAGTTATTGGGTAAAAGGGCATGATCTTTTTTCCAGGGTAAGCTTACTTCGTACCTTCCATCTGAATTTTGCTGAACAGTATCTCGAAAGTGAATCATTACGGCCTTTCTCAAATCATCTTTGTTATTTTGTTCAACAGGATCTCTAATACCGAGCAGCTCTAAGTCCCACAAGAATGAAACTGACAATTCCTGAGACAGCATACTAACGACAGTCATATTCACATTTTGATGTTGTAACTGAGGAACCTTTCCCATTAATGTCCAACCTAATTTAGTCCCCATGGCGACTAATCCAGGCGTCAATTCTTCTCGTTTTCCCGTAAATAGTTTACCAACAACGTCGGCTCCTAAAAGTATTTCAATGGGTCCTGAATCATTTTGAAAGTCTGTTATAAATATTTTCTTTTGTTTCAATTCCCTCATCCAAGGTCCATACCTAACGCTAGCTATGTCGTTGCAAATTATATCTTGATCTAAAGCATCTAAACTACAGCTGTATTTCCCGTCAAGGCTATAAAGATAAATTTTACAACAATTATGCCTTTGTGTTTCAGATTTCCTACCCCCAAATGCGTGTGAAAATTCTTCTTCTCTCTGAATTTCAAAACCTAACTCCTCTGCGGTAGATTTTTTAATGTAAGATCTTTGGGAACCCGTATCTAAAATAACTCTAGCCTTACGTCGTGTCTTTTTTCCTTTAATATTAACTACAAGAGTTTGCAAAAAAAACTTCATGCGCTGTACTTGTGTGCGAATACAAAGTGTCTGTAATCCTTTCATCCATATAATTAAAACTTTGTTTTGGTATTTGATCCAATTTATTAACTCCTAAGTAAGGACACATTAATTTTAAATGTCTTTCAGAGCAGAGATTACATTTAATACTAGATGAACAGAGTTTTGCTAAATGACCTTTCGTTAAACAAATACGGCATAAACCTTTCCTTTTAATCACTGACAATTTTTCATCTAAATAAATAAAATATGCTTTTTTACACGATCGAGTTTCATGATTTTTAAAACAAAACATACATAAATTATCATTTGATTTATGGCTAATAAACAATTCGGTTGCTGAGGGTTTTCGATCTCGAGAATTTGCAGACGCGGCGTTTTTCCGCTCCGAGGAAAAGTGAAATATGTCTGTTATGCTTAACCGGATTTTCTCTTCAGTTTCGACCTCGTTTTTAAAAAAATGAATTATTGCATCAAGACTTGATAATTTTAGTTCGTTTTCCAGACTTTTTCTTTGCCGTTCAAATGAACGTAACACATTTATAGGTAATGATCTTTCAACAAGAGGATATAATATTACCCCGCACATTTCAGATGTTACTCCTAAGGAACTCAATGCTCTCAATTGAGTAGACAGTTTATTGTATAGACAACTCAAAGGATCGCTTTTATTCCTATTTGCGTTGTTCAAAACGAGCTTTAATAGCTCTCTAACATAAAAATCTATTAACAAGTCTTTTCTACCATATCTTTCTTTTAAACTCTGTAAAGCTGAAGAATAGTTTTCATCAGTTATGGGAAAAGATTCTACTATTTCTCTTGATTCAGATTTTAATTTCATTGATTGGATTAAATAATGAAATTTATCCGCGTTTGTCAGATTCGTATTTTCATGGATTTTTTTGAATTGGTTCCAAAATGTCAACCAATCTTTCAAGTCTCCACCGAATTTATAAAGTTCTATTTCGGGGAGTCGTTGACATAATGTTTTAGTAAATTTATCATTTTGTGACTGCGAGCCGTTATTGGTAAAAGCAGTCTCGTTCTCCTTCGTAATCTTTTCAAATTCTCTAGCGCACGCTTAGCTCGTAGCTGAATTCTCAGTGATTTTTCTCGGTATTCTTCAACCGCAATAAATTCATTTGCGAAATCTTGTGCGTTTTCTAAGACATCTAAATAACCGTTATGAATTGTTTCTAAAGAGTCTGCTTTTTGCTTAAACAATTCTAAGCACATTTCAATTTCGTCATATTCGACGCTATCGTCCGTTAATGCGCTTTCTAACTTATTATACGCTTTCGTAAACGAAGCTCTTTGAGCGGTTTTGTTTCTTTTTATTATTTCCATTTCTACTATCTTAATTATTTAAATCTTCTAAACTGTATATTCAGTAGGTACATTCAATTCAAATATTCAAAACAAAATCAAATTTCCATGCATTAATATCTTCAAAATGGAAAATAATAATCTTTGCCTACCTCTTCGCTTCTTTGTTGCCGTTCCAATCAAGCCGCCCACCTGGGGGCGCCATATTGTGGTATTTTTACTTGATCCATGTGTGATCGTTATTAATAAAATGAGAGGCTCTCATGCATTTGACATCAAAGAGGTTTCTTTTATGATAAGCAACTAACATTTATTTTTACAATATAATTTTAAAACTAATCTACTTTTTTCAAAAAACGCTACATAACGCATTCCGCTCGCCTCGCTTCGTTACACATCTGTTCAGTGTCTTGTTATCAACTCCAGTCCCCCTCTGTTTACAAGCTCGCTTCGCATAGAGGGCGCAACAACTGCAATAGCAGGTATTTCTTCAAGACAGACCATCATACATATAATTTTTTCAGAAACAAACATAAATAAATTGGAATGGAATCACCGTTGATGATTCCGTAGTTGATGCGTGGTGGTCTAGACGTTTTCTTGATTCGGTCGTCTTTTTAATTCTTGAAAATTTTTATTATTTTCTAGGTAAATGTTTTTTCAGGTATAATGTAATTGAGACCGAGCCCAAATGTTGGATGTTGGTACTTAACAGTATTAGAGATTACTACACTAAACATAAAACTGTGTTTTAACAATAACGATATTAAAACATTTAAACGCGCATCGTTGCTTAAATGGCTTTCATTTTATTTTGAAAAGTTATTCTTTCTCTGACGTCGTGTTTCTGTCTTTCCGGTCTCTTTGACTCTGTTTAGTCATTACATCGCCCTTCTGCAGCCAGCTTACGGAGTCAGAGGGTTTTGCATGGCCGTTACCGCACATACATATATATTGGGTTATGAAGGAGTTCTAGGGTATTTAAATTGACACAATATTTACTCAAGACTAACGTTTAATGTGACACTTGTTCAGACTACACTAATACTACAGCAATATGATTAATAACGTTTAACTAAATATCTTTGCTCAACAATGGTTTCTCGGTCTTGTATTACAACAACACACTTATCATACCACAGTTCACAATGGTAACAACGTTCTTATACAGTTCACGATGGCTAATCGGAATTTGTGGTGATGGATGTGTCACCTTCTCGTGACTACCTCCAGCATTGGCTTTCAGGGCTCACCTTCTTAGGTGAGTACTGGGTGCTCAGCAACCTGAGGTGCCCAGTGGATCTTTCTTTTCCCAAGGGCTTTATGTCTTGGATACGGGTTTACGAACCTCGGGAACCCAGTGGTCTTTCATTTTCGACCCTCTTCTTGTCGCATATACCTTCTTCATTCATTTCCCTCAGAATACAGACCAATTTTTGAAATGTCACATGTGTACAAGTATTCATATTTTATTCTTATGTAGAATATCCTATTGTTACGTTAATGCCAATATGTTTGCTTCATTGGATTGAGTTTAATTATTTAATTGTTTTAATTTGATTACTTTGATTTCAATAATATTATATTTGATCAGAATCACTGTTGTTATCCCACCCGCACGTTTGCCGGTGCGGCGTCCGCAAGGAAAAAATGGTGTCCTGGGATACCTTTGTACCCTTGCTAGCTCGCGTGCACGGTGGAGAGTGACTTGCCCCGTCAATCGGCTGCGATGAGTCTCTCGGCAGCACATTGTTGAGGGTTAGTCGCCGCAGATAGGGCGGGTTTACCTCGTTGGATCCTCGCCCTGATGCTGTAGCACTATATTCTGTGTACCTGAGGTAAGCTCGTGCCTGGCTATTTACTAGATGACCGGACACTGTCCTTGTTGACTCCTGGTGGTGGAAGCACGCCAGATGAATTTCATGTTCTTTATGGATCCAATGCTGATGTGCCAGGTAAAGGCCTTATTTACCATCACCTTAACCCGTCGATCAGTTGCGAAACAAGCTAAGATTTTATACACATCCTTGAAAACGATGAAATGTCTAAAGTCACCATTGCCATCCATAAGGCATTGTTGAATAGTGTGCGAACCTAAATCAGTGAAACGTTTCGATCCGGTGATTTATTAATTGAAACATGTTCTGCTTTACAAACGAATATTTTTACTGCCAAATCTTTTCTCGACTCTTACCATCAGAATAAGTCCTCCCAAATTTCTAACACTCGCGGTGTCATTTGAACCTGATTGTAGAATATCCTGATGCAGAAACTTGAGATTTTCTGATCAGTATCTCAGATCAGAAGAATTACTATTAAAAGATGATAAATTATCCTCACAAAATATAATTTTAACTTTCAGCAGCTCTCTCTGCCCAAAAGTATTACAAGCTGGTTATTTGAATCTGTATCGTCCTATATTCGAATCTCTGCGCTGGGTTTTAAGTGGTCAGAGGTTCGACACTCACAAACTCTCCTGCCGGGTTGACGTCAGATGTACTGTTAGACATCCTTACAGATTGCAGTCTGGAGCAGAAATGCGTTAATTGTTCAACATCTCATTCCTCCGGATTCAAAACTGTGTTCTAAATGGAAGATCGAAAAAGAAACACACCATTAAATTTAATAAAATATATCATATCAGATAGCTCGGAAAATTAATAGCCCCACACAACCATCTCAAATCCATGCGCTCAGGCTGCCCAATCCATAACTGTTAGCAATTCACACAAACTGATGAAAATAGTAACAAAATAATTTGTCCACCCTATAAAATTATCACCAACTTATCCCTCTTGAAACAAAATACATCAAATCCATCATCATCAACCCAAACAACTCTGTCCTGCTCGCCGCCTCTTCAATAGCAGATATTGTTTGAACCTACATTTCCACCACCAATAATATGTTTTCACCATTGAATCCCTTCCAAATCAACTATTCAACTCTTTGTTGGTTAAATCCACCTGTACAACATCTAGTACCATAGCCTGCACCTCAAAACCAATAGCTTAGCATCACCGATACAACTCTGTATCTCAGGTTTCAAAACGTCGTAAAAGCTTCCTACCAAAAATTTATCTATAACTGGAAACCTAAAATAATAAAATGGCACCCCATAAACGAAAAAGCTCAATTTATTCGGACACCTCAGATGAGACATTCGATAATGCTATGACGTAGCTAAGAAGAGACAGGTCGAAAAGAATATACAAACACTTGTCGGAAGAGCATTGGAAAATGAGTGCTGAGACAGGAGGAATATTTACACGTTATTACTCCAAGAAAGTGTAGAAGAAACTGGAAAGGACTTTATTAACCCGACTGAAAACAGAAAGGAAATTATTCATCATACTTGGTGGGGTAATCACCAAAATCTTGTTATATAAATGCTTTTACCAGATATGACAATATTTTCTTTGAATTATTTTAACCTTATTGACTGTGGGCATCCCCAACCAATATTGTTCTGTATATATGTGTGAACTTTTATATGGCGATCTTGTATCGTTTTTAATATTTACATAATTGATGGCAGCTAGCCGAAAATCGGTTGCGCCATTAAACCCTACACCACTACTCATTCCCGTCATTGGGCCACTGGTCCTCACACGGTCAGCTTGATCAGTTGTTTCCTTTCAGCAGCGCTGGCTCTTCAAACCTGCGAGACGCGCGTCGCTGCCTCTCCTCTGCCCTTCTCGCTGTGGGTCAGGCCGCACAGCCCTCTAAAGTGCGGTCCAGTGGAAATTCCTACATATATAACTTATTTTACTAGGTATCCGACATGTTGCGAAACTTTTTAAAATGAGATATGGGATTTTTAGTGATTTTATATTTATTTGGATATTTTAAGAAAAATCTAAAATTGAAAAGAGAAAAATTATTATTATTAAAATAGGAAAACTGGAAAATTACAAAAATGTAACGGGGCCTACTTACAGTACAAAATTTTATAAAAAATACTCAATTTTGATATGTTATTTGTATATTAGTGTTTGAAGTGACCTTCGTGGATAAGAGATATTTTAATATTTACAAAAAGCGCTTTATCTTTAGTTGTTATATAAAATTGTTAAAAAGAAGTGGTTATATTCCACATAAGGGACTGTAAATTTTAATACATGCAGTGATTTATAAATCGAAGATTAAAATAATTTATATTATACAGAACATACACAAAATTTCAGTAAATTATTTTTAGAAACTTTTTCAGCAATCCTTTGTCCCTGTTTTAACATTTTCTGAAAACACATTCGTAACACATTTAAAGTTTAAACACTTTTTCTAATTATTAATACTTTACCTACAGGTTTATTAAATTCTGATTTATACGTAACGTTCCTTTCTCACAAGGGTGGTAAAATTACGGAGTTCATTCCGAAGGGGATGTACTTCCACATCAGAATTCATAGGATAGATTACAGAAATTAATGTTGCATAAAGTAAAATTAAGAAAGAAAAATTAAAGAAAGAGGGATAGTTACTGGGCAGTGGCATTACGCCTGCTAGAAGTAGCCAGCGGACGAAATCCGTTCGTCGTGAAGTGATTGGCCCCTTCGATAGTTTTCCCTGGGCGGGCAGAACCTCCCAGTGATTTGATTGGCGGAGCCACTAAATCCTATCGGTGGGCGTGGAAAACAACTGGCACGTTCGGAGGAAAAGTGAACGGCCGAAACAGATGGTTTCGAACAACGTACGTTGTAAGAAAACCAGAGGAAAGGAAAACTATGGCAAATAAGAAAAATAATTTTGAATAAAAGTATTTTTAATTGAATCCAACTTGCTCAAATGCCGGCAAAAATGCGATGGTGTAGAAAAAAAGGGGACATCGCGAACGGGCGCCGTGTCAGCTCACGATGAAGAGAGAGTTAAATAATGAGGGAATCAAGTCAATTACAAAATGAATAAATAAGTAAAAGAGATTAAAGACAGAATTAATCAAAAGTAAGTCCTGTGCTACCATCTGGTGGCCGGGGAAATAGAAGATGATCCAAGCGCAAAATTGAACCGAAGGGGAAACCCTCCCGATTCATGACAGCGCCGGATCATGCTTCAGAAAATAGAAAAACCGTGACTCCCAGCACAGCGCTAGATAATTACAGAAGTAAGTGGGGAGTTAAACGTTAAGTACGATGAAAAATAAAAATTAAGGAAAAAATAAAAATTTAACTTAAGATTTAGAAAGTTCCCAATGCATTTCTAGTAAATCACACCCTAAGCCGTTTGGCGAAGGGGAAATTCACGAAATGCTGGTCGAGTAGAGCTCTTGGTCTTTTGACACTGCCGGGTCATAGGCAGGTAGATTTTGGATGAGTTCGTTGGGAACTTGAGGAATTTTATCAAAAAAGCGTTTTGAAATATATTTGATGTATGGTAGAGTGGGTTGAACTTTTAGATCGCGGTAAATGACTTCATTTCTGACATACCAGGGAGCATTCACAATCTGTCTCAAAATAGAGTTAGAAAGCGTGTGCAGTCTACGGATATGAGTCATGCCGGTGGAACCCCAGATGGGGGAACCGTATAGCATGATCGGTCTAATGATTGAGTTAAAGAGCAAAACCTTGTGCCTGATCGCTAATTTGCTCTTTTTCGAGAGAAGCTGATTGAGCATACTATGAACAATGTACGCCTTTCGGCGAGCCTCATCGATGTGATACATGGCGTTATGGGATTCTCCGTAACATGTATGATTTTGGCTTAAGGGGAAATCTTCCCATTTTTATTTTTAACTTTTTAGCTCTTCGATATTTTCATGTACTCATTGGTAATTCATCATCTCATAAATTCATACAAGATCAAGGTGTCCCTCAGGGTAGCGTCCTGAGCGTTACACTTTTTAATATTCATATGAGTAGCATCCTTCATCAACTCCCACCTTCAGTGCGAGGTATGCTTTACGTTGATGATCTTCAAATCTCTTGTCAAGGTTCAGATATGCGACTAATTGAGCGACAACTGCAAACAACTGTCAATCGATTAGTTAAGTGGTGCGATCAAAATGGACACACAATCTCTCCTTCCAAGAGCAGCTGTGTCCATTTTTGCAGAAAGCGCAATCTACATCCAGATCCTCTTATCTTTATAGAAAACACACAAATACCTGTAGTTAGTGAGGTTCGCTTCCTCGGAGTAATCTTTGACTATAAATTGACTTTCCATCCGCATTTTCTTCAATATCTTAAAAGTGCTGTCAAACACATTGTGGGGAGCGGATAGAGCCTCATTACTTCGAGTATATCAAGCAATAATCCTTTCACGTTTGGACTATGGTTGCGTTGTCTATGGTTCTGCTCGTGCATCTGTCCTAAGAAGACTCGACACAATACATCATTCGGCTCTGAGAATAATTTCTGGTGCTTTCAGAACTTCACCTGTTACCAGCTTGTATGTGGTAGGCCATCAACCACCTTTAGATATTAGACGGAGGCAGTTGAGTGCCAACTACTTTATTCGTGCCATGTCTGTTCCTTTTCATCCATTAAAACCCTTTTCTCTTGCCATTGGTCTCTCTAGGCTCTATGAAGCCCGTTTATCTAGTATCAAACCTTTTTCGGAAAGGGCAAAAACTATTTTAAATGACGCCCACTTAAGTAATATAAATATCCAGGAAAACAATATCTTTGCTTTCCCACCCTGGGATATTCTCATTTTCAATTATAGTAATCCCTTCTCAGGTTATGGCAAAGCAGACACTGCTGATGTTATTTATCAGCATCTCTTTTCTTTCCACCGCAGTAAGTACTCTAAGTACATGCCAGTCTACACGGACGGATCAAAAACAGATGAACGTGTTGGGTGTGGTGTTGTTTTTAACGATACCATCCTCAGTTTCACCCTACACAGTTCCATGTCTGTTTTTAGTGCTGAACTTACTGCCATTCTTGTGGCACTTCAGCACATTTTAGTCTCTGACCACCGTCATTTTTGTGTGTACACAGACAGCATGAGTGCTCTAGAATCTTTACACTCTTTAACAGAACGTAGACACCCCACTGTCATGGAAATACTTTTACTTCTGCGCAAATTAGAAAGAAAGGGTTTCGATATAATTTTTTGATGGTTTCCTGGACATGTAGGTATACTTGGTAATGAACAGGCTGATAACGCTGCACGATCCCTGTCCGATCACATGCAGCAACCTGTCTGTTACCATGATTTAAAAGCATCTATTCAACGCTATATCCACAGTGTATGGCAAGAGACTTGGGATCAGCAGGTCATCAACAAACTACATTACATTCATCCTTTCATTACTCATTGGACAGCGGTACCAATACGAAGACCTGATGTCTGCTTGACTCGACTTCGTATAGGACACACCCGTCTAACACATAGACATTTATTGCTAGGAGAGAGTCCCCCAGTTTGCGACTTTTGCCACTGTGACCTCTCCATTTTACACATTTTAATAGAATGTCCAAAGTATTCATCTAAAAGGATCATCTTTTTTAAAACAAATCTCTTATCCCTGACTGATTTGGTTGGGGAAACTCCCCATCCAAATCTTTTTGCATTTTTACGTTCAATTGATATTTTACATCAAATATAACTATTTTAGAAATTTTCTCAATCATCAGTTTTTATATAAGATAATCGTGTAGAAATTTTAAATTGTTCATCTTTTTAAAACTTTTTACTCAATTTTATATTTTATTCTCAATCTGATTTTTTAAAATACATTTTCATGTTTATGTATATATGTTTTTAAACTTTTAATATAGATTAACAAATGTGTGGCGCAGTTTAGCCAAACTTGGCTCTTGTGCCATAAAATGTCCACACTCACTCACTCACTCATCGATGTGATGGGCTTAAGTTAATTTAGCGTCTAGAAACAACCCTAGGTATCTGTAAACATTTACCTTGGGAATGGGTTGGCCAAAAATGGTGACGGGGGTTAGATAATACACAGTTCCTTTTTTTAAGTTCTCTGAGTTTTTTTCTCTTGTTTATTGTAGTTGGCAATGAATGTCTCTCCGAGTCGACAATTCTTTCGTCATCAACGCTTGAAAAGCCCTTCACAATGAAACAACCCATTGGGAAGTGTAAATGTTCCATCACGGAAAGATCCATTCCCTTTAGATCCATCATTGAACTGCAATACAGCTAAGAATGCGCCAAATTGTAATGTCAGAAGTTCAATAAAAGTTTCTTTTGGGATTATGTCCACAAAACACCATTAAAACTTTCATTGGCATTTTGGGTCTTTCCATGCAAACATTTTTCGAGAAGTGATTGATCACATAAATCCATATAAGTGTTTTTCACCGTGTTCAATGGTGTTCTATGTTTATGCAGTTTTCCTTCTTGCTTGGCCTTTTGGTATTTGCACCACGTATCGGATCCAGAAGGGCATTGTCCATGCATGGGTTTTTTGTCGGTTGAGCAGCAATGAAAAAATGCAGCAATGACTGCAGTCTGCATGTTAGACAAATTGCCGACATTACTTCGAATAGCAATTCCAAAATAATTTTGAAGTGTGTCGATAAATTTGTCGGTCAATTTGCCTTCCCCACCTAAACCTTTTGTGGATTTCTTCAGCTTTCGTAAACGGGAGCCAACTCTCTTCTGCACATGTCGTATGCACTCATATTTAGTTTTGCTCTCAATACCATACATGTCTTTCACATTATTGAACGCCTTTGAATCCCCATCTCCGTAGTAAGATGTATATCGAAGACTGCGGTTTGCTTCAGACCTTTCAAAATCCTTTAAGCACTGACAGTTTCCATATTAGAAGCTGATCCTTTGTGATTTTTACAAAAATGTGACACTACGCATTTTTTGGAGGGTCCCGATGTTTTTTCGTTTTTTGTACACACTCGACAATATTGACTGAGCACTTCAATGTCTAATATTTTTCCAGAGTCCACAGAAATTGCCGAAACACATCCATTCAGTGAAGAGTAGCCACGTTTTTGCCATGTACCATCTACACTAACGCCACACTCATTTGAACATTCCGCAATGGATTTTCCTGACTCCAACATAGAACTGTTTGCAGCTTGTGACGTAGCATGCAGCAACTTAATTTCATGTTGTCTGTATGTACATTTTGAAAGATAAGGAATATTCAGCATACTGAACAGTTTCTTTCCAGCTGAAAATCCTTTGCCAATAACTCTCATTTCAAAGACGAGAAGGTTTACTGTATTTAAATTATTCACCTTTGATGTAGAAGTGAATCCTTTTGAAAATGAACAGTTCTTACACTTGAGACACAAATTTGACTGCAAACCAAGTCTTGAGTCTTCAACCAAGTACAGTTCTTGATCAAAACAAACAGGGCAAGAAAGAATAGAGAATATTCATACCAGTATTTCGATGTCGAAAATCCTATTACCATAAAAAGTTCCGGTATCAACATTAAATAAAGTGTCACTTAATCCTCTTCCCAATTTTTCTGTACTAATACTTCCATCACTAACTTTCTTTTGAGCAGTGCGGAAATTACCATTAAACTTTCGATTCTTTGGATGTATTTTTCGTCCATGCCCCATGGCAGATATTTGAAGAATAATTAAAAAGCAGTTTTATCAAATACGAAAATCAAAATGAACCTATTTCAGTAAACACTAGAATGAAAAAAGTTAGCAGTGATATCGAACGTTAAGAAGTAAATATGTAAATATCCTGAAATTGCCAGATTTGAAAACTCCTTTTATAAAAAAAATAAGCGAGGCTTTTTAATAACGTTAAACAAAATATTAAAATATACTTTACTTTAAAATATATTTTTGAAAAAGTGGAAAGAAAACCGAACTTTCAGTTTTATTTTCAGAATGCCACTTCCGTTTGGCAGTTACCAACTGGAAGTGTCATCTGCTTGTACTAAAACAGTTGTAACTTTTGTTCTAGTGAACGAAAAATAAAAAACTTGGTAATTTTATAAAGCTAATAAGTTGGTCTACAAAATAGAATCATAATTTTTTTGTCAATTTTTGACCAAATCCCCGATTTTAGGGTAGTCGGATACCTTAAGGTATGTAATTATCCCTAAATCCTCTGTTTGGTGGAAATTTTCGAATTTTTTTAAGTGTATTTTATATTGTAGCCAATGCATTAAAGCAGTGATGGGGAAACTTTTTTTAAGACGGGCCATTTGTAATAACTAGACAACCGTAGCGGGCCAAAGAATAATGCTTAATCGTTAAAAAATTTATGTGTTCGAAAAACATATACATATATTATTACATACACTTATTATTTTAATAGTAAAAAAGCAAAAGGTAAGAAAATCATAAGCACAAAATATAAAATGAATTTAGTGTAGTTCTTGATGTGAAGTATTATCACTTTATTTTCTGGTGTCATTACTGGTTGATGGTGCATGAGAAAAATGAAATTGAGACTGTTTCTTCAAAATTTCATCATAGTCCGGTTCCATTTGCAAAGCAGAAATTCTTAAAACTGATGAAAGGTGCTCATCTGTAATTCTGTTTCTTAAAGAAGTTTTCCTAAGCTTCATTGTTGAAAAGATTTGTTCGCATATATAAGATGAGCCGAACATTGTCATTATCTTCATTGCATGGGTAATTAGATTTGGGAAATTATCTGGACTTAAATTTTTATAAAATTCCAGTAATGGTACTGTATGAAAAGTTTGTTTCAGGAGAGTATTACAGTTCAGTTCTATTAACTCAAGTTGAAATTTTGCATCAACTTCTTCGTAATTAACATTGAATAGGGTTGCAAAAATACTAAACTCTGGTTCCATTTTTCTAAAGTCCTGGAATCTCCTTTCAAATTCTGGAGATAGTTTTCTCAAATTAATTTCGTATTTTTTAATCTTATTGTTTGATATAGTGAATTTTAAAGATTGTATTCTTGGAAAATGAGAAAAATCAGATTTAGAGATCTGATTAGCAAATAATAATAACTCTAATTTGAAACTTTTCAGGTATTGCCAAATATCGTGAAGAAACTGATTTTTCCCTTGCAATTTGAGATTAAGTTTATTCATGTGTACGAGGAGGTCTGTGAAAAAAGCGAAATCAGAAAGCCACGTTTCGTTTTCTAAGACGTCAAATTGATTATAAATGTCTTTATCAAGAAGAAAATTCACAATATCGTCTTTTAAATCCCAAATTCTTTCAAACACTTTTCCAGCACTTAACCAACGAACTTTTGAATAATACAGGATATCGGAATGCTCAGCATGTACGGACTCCAAAAACTGTTGAAACTGGCGATGTAATAATCCTCTGGAACGAATCATATTTACTAGTTTTACAACAATATTAAGTATATGGTCAATATCTAAAGCCGATTTACAGAGAGCATCCTGATGTATAAGGCAATGCAAAAAAAAAACATTTTCCGGATACTTAGAATTAAATTTCCCAACAAATCCTTGATTGATTCCAACCATATTAGGAGCACCATCTGTAGTTACATTACATAACTTATCAATAGGTAAACGAAGTTTATCGATGCAATTTTCAAATCCACAAAATATATCGGCACCAGTCGTTGTTCCTTTCATTGACTGCAGCCCTGCAAGTTCTTCTGTAATTTCAAAGTGGGCGTTGATTCCTCTTACAAATATGAGTAACTGCGCAGTATCGCTGATATCTGTACTTTCATCCATGGTAATTGAATAAAAAATAAATTTTGGAGTTTTTGTAGTCAGTTGTGAAATTAGATTTTTATCAATATTTTCAATTCTCTCGGTGATTGTTCTTCTTGAGAGAGACAGTGACTGAAAATCATTTTTCTTTTCAGGGCACATAATATCGCATACATCTATCATGCACTGCTTTATAAATTCACCATCTGAAAATGCTTTATTAGATTTAGCAATATTATAAGCCAACACATAACTGGCTTTCGTAGCGCATTTTTGAGAATGATTAGCTCTCTGAAATAATTGTTGTTGACTTGATAAATTTTTTATTAAATCTTTCGATTTAATTTTTTTCACCTCTTCACTTAACGATGAGTAGGAGTGGTTTTCATGTTTGCTCTTGAAATGGCGTTGAATGTTATATTCTTTTAAAACTGCAACAGTTGTATTGCAAAGTATAAGCACACAGGTTTTTCTTTTAATAAAGTAAAGAAATATTTCCACGTCCATTCTTCTTTAAAAACTCGACATTCTGAATCCACTTTTCTTTTTTTTTAACATCCATTTTAAACGTTACCTACTACGGAGTACAACACACAGAAACGCAATTGACGAAAGCTTACTGCTAACAAATGCTCTTGCGCGGGTGTTTGTTGAGGCAGTGGGAGTTTCGGGGATTACACAAACAATTACTCGAGTCACAGCGGGTCGTTGCAGGTGACTGACTAAGTCGCTAACTAACTGATCTTCGGGCGGCCTCGCTTATATTTATACCTACCTGCAAGGATTGTTCGGGAATTGGATTTTTCCGATTCTTTCGAGAAAACAGAACAATGAATCGAAAATGAGAGAGTGTCTGGAAGTTTCGAGCGAAAATGAGTCATCTGTTTAGGTCGGTCCAGAATACTATTTTGTTTTGAATATCGCCGCAGGTAGTTTTTATGCGGGTCGTCACATTACGAAGTAAGAACGCGTTCAAACATTCTCACGACGGCACTCTTAAACGGGCCCGATTAAACCTTTCCGAGGGGCCGGACTTGGCCCGCGGGCCGTAGTTTCCCCATCATTGCATTAAAGGTTCCAAAAATACTTAATTTTAGTTCCTACGATATTTAGAAGCAAAATTATAGCTAAATTAGTAAACCGGAAATGTGTATTTAAAAAGACATACAAATGTAAACAAATAGTTTGAACGCCGTTTTCGGGACTTTTACCCAATACTGGTTGTAATGACAAATCAACATATCCTTTCTTGTTTATTAATATTTTTTTCATGTGGCAACTTTTTTTTTTATTCAAGCTTGTTTTATTGAATGGCAGTACTATTGTCGTTTATACTTTGTTTACATTGTTAATTCTAAAGCGTTCTTCTTTATTATTACTTATTTTTATTTAATTTTAACGTTTTATTTCATTGTGAATAATTTCAAAGTGCCGAAAACTAGATCGAAATTGTCTAGAAAGAGATGGTTTTTTTGTTAGGATAAAAAAATGCATGCGTGTATCAGTGTGAACACGCTGTAGAAGATAACTTCTTTGACTTATATGACCATTAAAGTGTCTTAGGCGTCTAATTTGCATAAATGGAATTCGCGGAGAAATCAACCTTTCTGATACTAAGTCTAGTGGTGGTAAATTTTCAGGTTTCTTTAGAAATTTGAATCCGTTATAAACTGCCATAGCTGGAATATTTTTCTTGTTCAAAGATTGTCTACATGTATTACAAATGGCTATATTATTCTTATGGAAATGTGGAACTATAACTCTCAAAATTTCTTCATGTTCGATCGTAAATCATTTTTGAACCGTATTCTTTCACAAACTGAACAAATACAACTAAACGGATTTTCAACAAATTTAATTTTGAATTCTTCATGAGCAAGTTGATGACGGTAAAAATCACTGTAATTCGACAGAGTAGCATCTTCATTTCCTTCAACGTTGATGTTGCGGTTCCTGAACCAGTTCGGACTCAACGACATTTATTCTACGACGTTTGTACTCTCGCATACGCTCAGCTGATGTTTTTCTACGTATCGCATTGATATCTTGACAAAGTAATCCTACAAATTCATCCAAACTATTTAAATTGTCATCAGCTAGTAAATTTTCATCTTGATGATGAACAACTGAAGGAGAATCACTAGTTGATTGAATGCGAACTTTTTTCCGGGCTCTGTACTCTCGCATACGCTTCGCTGGTGTTCTTTTACGTGTCGCGTTGATATCTTGACAAGGTATCCCAACAAATTCATGCGATTTATTTAAATTATTATCAGCTTGTAAAATTTCATCAACTTGATGATGTACAACTGAAGGATAATCATTAGTTGATTGAATACGAACTTTTTTCGGGCTCTGTACTATACGCTCACACACACAGCTGGCGTTTTTTTTTTTTTTTGGTTTTTTTTTTTTTTTTTTACCTTTGGGGGTTCTTTTGCTGCGCTTTTGTAATATCTGATGCCTAGTCTGGATCAAGAATCTGACTGACTTGAGAATCATGACGGTGATGAACATCGATTGGAACGATTACAACGTGTTTCTGACTATTTTTTTTTTAATTTGGAATAGCATACTCAGTAGATTCTGCCATTGTATATAAAAGCTGGAAATTAATTAAATGCATTACAGTAAATTATATAAGTCATAATACTTTTTTGTAGAACCTTTAATTTAAAATTTAGAATTAAACAATCTATTGATTTAAATCTGCTTCAATATTTTTTATGAAATATGTGCAATCATACCTATATATAAAAATTAACATTTATGAACTAAGGGACAATCTATTTCATCGACAAATCAAAATTCTTATTTGTAATTTTTTCGAATGAATTTAATAGTTCTTCCACTTTTATAACATTAATATTTGATGTAATAATTTTTATTTTTCTAAGATAAATTGATCACTCTGTGTTTAAATAAATTATTATAGTTAAGTAATACTTACAGTAGGTGAACGGGTTAAGATAACCTATAAATAAAAATTTTATCCACGTCTTATGTTTTCAATATAAAAAGTTTTTTATTGTCTTTTAACTAATAACTTTTACTGTCAATGTTTATACATATATACTTATTATAGTTTACTTATAAACAGCTAATAGGATGAAAAGATTTTAATATACAAATTAATGAAGCACTATATAACACGTTCATAAAACGTCCCAGTTACAAATTTTGTAAATTAAAAATCTCGGGAAAAAATTTACATTCTGCTGAGGCCTGTGTTCTCCTTGAAACTTAATATTGTGCATTGTGGTACCTTTTTTTTTTTAGTTGTTCAAACCATCCTTTACTCGCGACAAACGAATGATTTTCGAGCCGTGCATAAGAATGCCCAATATTCCTTAAATGTTCGTAGATTTTAAGTGCTTTCTGCTTGATAAGATTTGCACTGATAAGAATCTTTTTTGCTAAACAGTCTTCCAACCAGATCATTAACGCCCGTTCCATTTTAAGCATATTAAAATTTCGTGTGCGAGTAACACGTTTCTCACCCTAACGGACAGCCATCTGCCACAGTTTTCCTTATATTTGCATTTTTTTTTTAAGGTTCGAATTGTAGATTCATTCAAATTTGTTAATTTTGCAACAGGCGATATTTTTTCCCTGCCTTCTAAACGATTTAAAATTTTGATTTTATCTTCAAGCGATATAAACTTACTTTTTAATCCTTTCCTTGTTTCTTTTGTGTTTGACATGATGCAAATCTAGGGTTAATAATTACTTTATTATTATTATATTAGAACAATTAAAGAATATTATTTACAGTATTGTGTAATGTTGTCCAATTAAAACCACAAATTAAACAGCAAAAAGCTAAACGAATGGACGGTGCAGACAAAATTTTAGAAAGAATTGGTCACCAATGAGATGTACAGTGAAAGAGCTTTTAGACGACTAAAACCGATGCCGCAAACGGCTAAGAGATAAGCTTGAATGTTTATTTAAACATATAGAGTTAAAACCATTTATTGGGTGCACGGAAAGAACTGACGGGACGTTGTTGAACGGAAATCGCGCTGTAAGAGTACCGCGTTATAGGAGGGTTGACTGTATATTCTTAACATGAACCTTGTTTTGATAACACAGTCTTTCATGCCACAATTGTAAGGATTGGTCTACTGAGGCAACAAATACTTCTGCGGGAGCACATAGTTCTTACTCCTTTCAAGCGCTTTCTGTCATCTCTCAAGAGGAAACACTCATCTTTTGATGTCTGGAACTTGAAACCCTTTTATAAGGTCTGACCGATTGAAAATAGATTTCTACTAATGTCTGGAACATACCACACCTCTGTCAGATGATGCCTCTCCCATTTGCTATTGACCTTAATTTCAATGTTCACAGTTCCTTGTCCATTAGCCATAGTTGCATCACTATTTCCCACATATACTGGCTTAAGTGAGACAAATTTAGTGAAGTCCACAAAATAATTTTCGTGCTTTGTCATGTGAGCAGAGGCTCCACTGTCGGCAATCCACACTTTTCTTTCTGGAACACCTTCAACAGTGCACACAAAAGCATCGCCTTCAACTTTTGGTTTAGGTTTGCTTCCTTTCTTCCAGCAGTCCTTAGCAAGATGGCCTGGCTTACGACAGACGTAACATTTTCTCTCAGGTTTCTTGAAACTTTCTTCCTAGTAGCAACCAGGGCTATGGAATCTGTTGACTTTGAAGGTAGCCTCATTTCAATAAGGCGAAGTCTTTCAGTTAATTTATTGACTGATCTCTCCTCTAGAGTACAGATCCCAAACACTCTTAAACCCAAAATATTCTGATGGCAATGCGGACATGATTCTGCTCTTCAGCAGGAGATCCGGCAATATTGTCTTGGCAACACGCCTTAGTTCTTCGTTTAATTCGCTAAAGTTTCTTTGCAGTTTTGCAATATCATCCTCCACTTCTTTTTCACTGCGAAAAAACTTCATCAAACGATCGAGCCTTAGCCCAGAACTCTGCTCATATACCGACAGCAACTTTTCCGACACACTTTTAGCTGTTTTGCAAACCGATGTCAATTCAGCATTGCTGTCATCCATATTGCCCACAAGAATAAGTTGTGCCAGGGAGTCATCTTTAAGGAAAGCCTTCTGCGCTTTCTCATATGTGGCAATCGCTTCAGCTGAAGCCACGGCCGGTAAGCTTGGGCATCCCGATCTCCGCAAACAACATCGTGATGTCGCAACAAAAGTTCAATTTGCCACTTCCATTTACTCCAATTCGCAGCTCCCACAAGCCTTTCAATATGAACTTTAAATTCCATTTCAGTCTGTACTCGTGCTGAGGCCTTGTTGAAACTTACAATAGAGTGAGTTGAAATATTTGTGCAGCGGCGACGCAATCGCTTGTTTACAAATGTATACTTTAGTTCAGTTTCTTGCTTGTAAATAAACGCTGTTACGTGTTCCTCTCAGTTTTCGTTATTTGAATCGCCTCTTCATTCTGACAAGTAAGAGCTTTTATTTATTTATTTGTTCGAGTTGAAAAAGAACATACGGATTTTGATTTTAAAATATTTACGAATTTGAACAGGCCTAACAAACACACGCAGTCGTTTATCTTAAGATTTTTTTTTTAAAAAAATTATTTCTCCACGAAGACACTTAACAAATCTCATGGATTTCTGGGCCTATAAATGTTACAAAATACTTTGCAGTAGGATTTAAATGATTTATTAAGTAAAGATTCTAAGCACGAAGATGCATACAGCAATGGTTAACTCTAAAAATGTTGCCAGATGTTTCACTAGCTATTCAACAAAACGATTAAGATTAATTTGATTGTTACAATACTTAGACGATATCTGGGGCATTGTTAAAGATCCTACCCCTAATAAATATTCAGTGGTGAAGGAACGTCTGTTGAAGATATTCATCGAGAGTGAGAACAAAAAAATCAAACATCTTCTCACGGGAATTGAGTTAGGTGACATGTTGCCTAGCCAATTGTTCGGAAAAATGCGTGCCGTTGCAGGTACCGACGTTTCGGAAAAAGCGTTACGCACTCTATGGCTGGATAAGATGCCTGATTCTGTCAAGGGTATCGTCATTGCCAGTGAGGAACATCTCGACAAAATAGCGGCAATGGCCGACAAGATCGTGGAGATGACGCCAAAAACAGTAGATGTCGCAGCGGTGCAGAAGGATCCCGTAGGAGTGGATCAACTCCTAGGAGAAATAGCTACACTGGAAGTCCAAATTGCCTCTTTTTAGTTGCAACGAAAGTTCCGAGCCCTAGTCTTCATCACCATCAGAGAAGAGGTCGCAGTAAATCAAGGCGCCGCTACAATCCTCAAGGGAGATTCTGCTACTACCATTTCAGAATCGGCAAGAAATGCCTCCCTGGCAAATGCGTACAGCCGTGCAGCTTCAATGAGTCGGGAAACCCGTCCGAGAAGTGTACGTCGCGACGAGTCCTGCTGCCGAAATTTTAGGCCGCAAATCCCGGTTATTTGTCAAGGATAGAGGAACCGGCTGTCAATTTCTTGTGGATAGTGGAGCAGACGTTTCGATCCTCCCTCGGACAAGAACAAAAGAAGAGTGCCGAGGTTCCCAAAATAAACTGTATGCTGCAAATGGCACAGCAATCCCAACATTTGGTGTTAAAATTCTCACTCTAGACATAGGCCTAAGCCGTCCATTTTAGTGGCCGTTCATCGTGCCTAAAGTTAACCAAGGAATCATAAGGAGCTGACTTTCTTCAAAAGTTTCAATTGTTAAATAGATCTTCAGAAAAGGAAATTAATTAACGGGGTAACAAATCTTTCAATTAAAGGAGAAGTTCCTAACGTTCAAGAAAATTATGACCTCAGCACTGTGAATAGAGCCTCCAAATATTTCAACTTCCTTAATTCATATCCTGATCTAACCAAGCCTAACTTGGTAAATAGAATTGTCAAGCATGTAGTGAAGCATCACATCCTAGCAACTGGCCAACCGGTTTATTCAAAGGCAAGACAACTAGCTCCTGATAAATTGAAGTTGACGAAGCAGGAGCTCCAGTTTATGCTTGACAACGACATTATCAGACCCTCAAAATCTTTTTGTTTCTGTTAGAAGAGAAACAATTGAAAACAAATATCAAGAAATCATAATGTCGTATGAATTTAGTTCATTGTAATATTTTACATTTTATAACAAGTAATATATATAAAAAAATAATTTTATTCCTATTTAGGTCAACATAGAAACATTTTACGTTAGTTACTTTGTATTAAATATAAATATGTATATACAAATGAAACTGAATCACAATATTAAGTGGCAAAATTTTTCTACTGTATAAAAGATTAATTAAATTTAATCAATGAATTAATATTTGAAAAAAACTGCTATCCACTCTAAGTTAAAAGAAAAATGAACTTAAGTGGATGAATAAAAGTATTTTATTAACTATTGAAACTTTGAACAAGATGTGTGTGAACTAATATTAGTTAAAATGCTAAAATGAAAATTTTGAATGAAACTTGTTTGTGCACAAAAATACACAGTAAGTTATATGAAAAACTGGTAATGTTTATTGTTCTAAGATTTATTTAATTAATTTTAAGTAATAATCAAAAAAAGAAGTTTTTTAATTTTTCAAAGCAATTTTTCCAAAATTCTGGATTGAAGGTTATGGTTTCTAAAAAAAAATTTCATCTGTTTTATATTTTTCATTGTGATACACTACCAGAATGCACTTGTCAAGATTAGACAGAAATCAACTCTTGATTTGCACAGTTCTGGCAGTATCTCATTTTTGGGATTAAAAGTACTTTTAATTTCTAAAAGTATAAAATCTTCCCCTGCTTTTATTAATCCATCAGGGGAAGATAAATTGGATGGATTACAAAGTCAGTTTTTCTTGCAACATGTTGCGAATATTTTTGTGCAAAACAATTTTTTACATAATTTTTAACTTCAATACCGTACTGCTCGTATGGCTGACAAATTGTTATTCTTATTTACATATATATTGGAAGCTAATGCTGGAAAATCAGGTTCTCGAGCTACTATTTCTTTAACATCACTTACTATCAATCTGATTTTTCCTATGATTTCGCCATACTGAGCAGTTTTGTCCAGTGATTTGCCTTTCAATGTTCAACAACTCTGATATATCATTACAATAATGTTTATGGAAAAACACAATCTCATCCATGTTCAGCAATTGTGGCATATCGATCGGTACTTTTTTTGCTGTTTAACACTAGGCTGGCAACACTATGATCAGGTTGAATTTTATTTCATCTCTGTTGGCCAGTGCAAGGCAAATTATAATTTTCTTGATATTGCCACTTGAATTCATCAATTTTTATGTTTTTTCTTTGATTTTGGGACTCGCCAAAAATTTCATTGGAACTCGAGGACAAGATTTTGTATGGCTTAGGCTGATGCCATGTCTGCAGCCTTTCTGTTGGAGTAGCATACGACTCTTTAGAGCTGTAATCTTGAACAGCATATAATGTAGCACACACATGTGTGCCATTAAACCCTACATTCACTCACTCACCCGAGAGAGGATGCGTATTTCGCATAAAATAACAAGCCGTCATTTATTTTGAAATCCTGAGACCAGTTTCCGCAGACTACCGCATTTACCGTATTGTCATCGGGGTTTTGTAAATAACGATAAATGTGACCTAGCTCAGGGTCCTGCATTTGTTCTGAAATCAATTGCTCCCTTGATGAAAGTACCAAATCTATAATTACTGCACAAGCTATATTGCTATCCTCAAAACTTTCCACCGGGTTCCGCGACAACACATCTATCTGCCACAATATTTTGAGCACCTGGCCTATGTTCCCATTCAACATTAAATTCTGCTAGCTTGAGTATCCATCTAATCATTCGGCTTGATAAATTTTACCATTAGTGAGTTTTGTTAATGCTGCATGATCCGTGATTACTTTTACTGGTAACGAACCAAAGTAGGTGCGAAACTTGTTTAAAGCCCAAATCGCCGCTAAACATTCGCGCTCGGTTACTGTGTAATTGCGCTCCAATCCCAATAGAACTCGCGTCCGTAAAAAGCTCAAATTGTACATTAAAATCCGGTAATTTTAATACAGGTGCTTCCGTAATTGCACGTTTGATCGATTCAAAAGCAACTTGTGCCTCTTCCGACCAAATAAACTTCCTACCCTTTTTTAATTCATACAGTGGCTCGCAGAGATCTGCATACCCCTTAACAAATTTTTGATTCCATTGGGCCATTCCGAGAAATTTTGATACTTCCCGCGTATTCTTTGTTTGCTTTCATTTCGAGTATTGCCTTAATTTTAGACTTATCCGTGGCTATCCCGTCTTTACTAATTACTAGGCCTAAGTATTTTAACTTCTCACACCCAAACTTACACTTATCTTCGTTCAACGTCAACCCCGCTTCCTGCAATAACCTAAATACTTCCTTTAAATGTTCCAAGTGTTGTGCAAATGATGGAGAAGAGATTATTACGTCGTCCATGTATACTTGCACACACTTCCCTAACACCGATTTCAAGATGATGTCTATAGCCTTCTGAAAATTTGGCGCTGCCCCCAAGAGGCCGAATGGCATGCGCTTAAACGCATAAGTGCCATTTTTTGTCACAAAAGCAGTTTTGGCTACATCCCTGGGGTTTACTGCCAATTGAAAATAGCCGGTGCGTAGATCCAAAGTACTCATTATTTTCGCCAGAGGAATATTAGTGATTAAATCCTCAATGAGCGGCAAAGGATATCTAGGGTACCTAGTTACCGCATTAAGTTTGCGATAATCTTCCGCAAATCTATATGCTTCCGGATTGTCCGGGGGTAATCCGTTATTCTTACGACACAATACTACAGGAGATGCGTAAGCAGATTGAATTTGTACGATGGTGCCTTCTCGTAACATTTTTTCAATATTGTACTCTATGATACCTTGTTTAACCCTGTCATACTTATACGGTCTGGATACTACCGGAGCGCTATCACCCGTATCGATTTCATGATATAATACATGAGTAAGTCCCGGTTTTTCCGAGAACAGCCCCTTAAAACTATTAAATAACGATTTTAATTCTCTCTTTCGACTTTCTTCTAGTTTTGTATTTGAAAGATCAATTTCTAAATTCTCCTCGACGATTTTTATTTCTTCAATTTGCGAATCCGGAATCGCTAATGACTTTTCTTCGAAATTCATGGTAATCTTCGAGTTTCTAATAAAATAGATATCTAAAATGCAGGGATATTCTAGATCCGCTAATATATGAAAATCCCACTTTTTCTTGAATTCTCTTATTCGTATCTCTAATTCTACCGTCCCTACATTGTTGCAACAGACGCCTTGAGCCGTTATAACTTTTGCATTTGATTTTTTAACTGGCTTATAAGAAAAATATGCCCGATACGTTTCTTCAGAGATGTACGACTTCTCGGCCCCAGTATCCCATACTGCCTTAGTGAAGATATCATTCACTAAAATGGGCACGTACGGAAGTTCTACAGGGGACATCCGTAAAGCAGAAACCCTTATAGGAGGTTTCTCATGATCGATCCTGATTTCGAACGCTTAAAAAGTTTAAATTTTTATGACTACCCCTATTCCAATCAACAACTATGAGTTGGATTCCCGACGGTTCGGATTCACTTTACTTTACAAAACCTACTTCTTCACTTGACAACTAGTACTCATTTCATTTCATCCTCTACGATAATTCGCTAAACCCGAACTTATATAAAATATCTCATTTGCATAAATCACGCTTTGGCTCCCGGTGGAGATTGGTTGAAATAAATAAAATTTACAAGAAATATGTAGAGGATTAGTAAAGAACCATACAGATCCGTCACAAGATTATAGTCTATAGTACAGATTAAACTAAATAAAACATTTTCTGGACATTTTAATGTAATATCTTAACAATATTTTGTGCAGGGATCAGAAGGTTCGTAAACTTCATTTCCGGTTTACTAATTATGCTATAACTTTTCTTCAAAATATCGTAGAAACAAAAATACAGTGTTTTTGGAGCCTTAAATGTATGGGCTATAGAATAAAAACATAAAAGAAATTTCGAAAAATTTTCACCAAAAAGGTGAATTTTAGGTAGGTATATACCTTGAATTAAAAAAAAAATTTTAATTTCTAATTGTGGATACTTTTTGCATGTTGCTTATTGTAGAATTTCCAAAAGGAAAATGCAAAAAATTTGTATTTTCTTAGACCCCCGATATAATGAATAACCCCGATTAACAAACGAAAGGTTCAAGCAAACAAACGATTAACGAACAAAATGTTCGGTCCGAATTTTTTCGTATTCATTGAATTATAGTCATGTTTAATTAATTTAGTTATGATACTAATGGTAGACAATAGTAGGCGTTGATATGACATGTTCCAAAAATACAATAATAATACATAAATAGATTAGAATTTCACATTAATATAATTACATATCAGATTTAATTAGCCATCAGACGCTGATCATAGTTAACCCTCTGTTAAATCTAATTGTGGAAGGAAAGAAACAAAAAACGGAACAAGTTCAACATGGGAACTTTTTTGAAAAATCCGCCATTTTTTGTTTTGCGCCAAGGAAAGCATAGGGTTGCAAAACTCCCCCCCCCCCTTACTCTGAAACGACAGGAAACGGGATACTTTGACCCCCCTCCCCTGCTTAAACTCCACAAAAGTAAAGTTCCCGTCTTGGATCTAATCTTGACTCCCCGCCACCTTCGTACGAAAATGAATGGCGGAATTCTTTTTAATCCTTGTTGTTTCTTATCCCAGGTGGTGTAGCTCAGTTACACCATCTCCATATAACTAAAAAATCCAGAAAATAAGATAGGATTTCCTGAAACCTCGTCATATGAAAGACTCAAACAATTCAGAATATGACTGGGAAAGGCCTGATCAGCCTCGCACCTAGGACCTTCTGGGAATACTTTCCGGCCCTGTTGAAAAGTCAGAGACTTGATGTGGCCACTAAAAAAGCGCAACCTGTCGGTTCGTTACCATTCAATCCAATATGGGAGGGTACCCTTTGAAAGTATATACAGTGTCTAAAAGAAAGTCGAACCACAACATCCAGAATATTTAGGCTTGTCATATCCCCAAAAGTTGTCCAACGAGAAAGGTGCTGTATAGAAGCACGGCTGTCACTTAAAATCCAAATCTCCCTGAAGACAAGATTAGAAGCAGTGTCAATAAATTGCAATCCCCTATAAATTGCAATGAGTTCAGACCTAAAAGCAGAACAATAGTTAATATTCCTAATCTTGATGTCAAATGTACTATCAGGTGTCTCAATGTGCACGCCGCTTCCAGAAATACCACCGTCGCCCATGTTGCCATCAGTATACATTTTTAATGCCGTATGAGGGATGCCATCAATTGTCACTAGAGCAGCTTGTCTAGTAATTTCTGGTATATCAGTCCTTTTACACAGCCTGGTCATTAGCTCAGTCTGGAAATGTATGCGATCAAATTCGAACTTAAAATGAGAAAATGGCTTTAAGGAGTGAGGTTCAACATTTCCAGGAAACACCCATATCAACTGCCAAAGAAAAAGGGCTATGTTTCTTTAATCGCCTGTTATTGATCCAAGAGTGGAGATAGGCAGAAGCTCTGTGCTGGGCATTGTAGCTAGATAACTTATTGTAATATTTTACCTGGCTATAACTTCTCATAGAAAGAGGCGGTAAATCACTCTCCTAGTAGGATTTCCTAGTTAATCCTAGTAGGGAAAAGCATAAAAATGACACTTGTAATATTTTTAGAAAACAGGCTAAAAGGGAACAGGAAAGAGAATTCCTTCATAAATATTAAACTAAAAAAGTAGTGAGAGGACAAATTTTTATAGAGCTAAATGTGAATAGTATAATGATTAATTTAGCAATACTGCATTGAATTTAAGAATAAAAATCTATTTTTGTAAGTGATTCATAATAATATTGAACAAATTGTTCTATTTATCATCATTATCCCATTAAGCCTAGAAGAGAAAAATATTAAAGCATATTAACATTAAAATTAAAGGAATAAAATAAGATAAGAAAATGAACTTACTTACATGAGCATAGAAGAGAAATTTAAAACCAAACATATATATATTAAAGCAAAGGAAAATTAAAATTAAAGTAATAAAACTAAATATAAGAAGTATATCTTACTTGTTTGCATTGAATAAATCAATATATAAATCGAATTAACTTACTTTGCAGCATTTGATGCATAAAAAATTATCACACAACCAAAATATTCACTTGTGGGCTTGATAGATTGTGATAAAAATATTGATTAAATTCTCCTTTCAAAGAATTTGACCTAAATCTCTCTCAGCCCAATCGATGTCCATAACAATTTCTAATTAACAATGGCCAACTTTCCAGATCATATGTTTCATATAGGAGAAATGATATTCATTTCAATGAATACATTTCAAAAAAAACTCGGGTGCATATTCGTGTTTATGCAGCAGACAATAGTTCTGCTGCATAAACTCTCTACTTTTAGTAGGGCATTTTACACCCTACTAAAAGCGGAGTGTCTCTGAAACCTGAAGTGTGGAGTGCTTTACACAGTAAACTTTCCTGTTTTCGTCCTCGTGAAGACTTCGAGAGTGCATTCATTATTAAAAAAGACGTTTGTGTTTTTAAGGTAACAGAACACCTTCGAAGAAAATTTTTTGAATTAACTTGAATTATGCCTGTTAATGCATATTTTGTGACCTTAAGGATCTTTAAAATCAGAAAAACACCCAAGTTAAGTCTTATTAGTGTACATTTTTTCTGTAAAAGGGGTATTTTATGAAAAAGTAAGACTTTACGCAAAAAACGATAACTGAAAATAAAGTAAATATATTGACATTTTGTAAATTGAATAATATAGCATAAACCTTATCTAGGGAATAGATACTTATTTTGGTAATATAACCATTACGTGAGAAGCTATTGTGTTTCGAGCTTCTGAACGTTGAAATTTTCTTTAAAAGCTAGTGTAATTTTCACTTTATTGCTATATAAAAAAATTTCTACTCGACATAAAATCTTAGGAGAGGTCTATTCCCTGTATTAGTATTTAAAAAACATATATATAAAATTTTTATTTCATCCAAGCATAACTGTTTGAGATATTGTGTTTTGCGGTAAGAAAAAATGTAAAAAAACTCATTTTGAGAAAACGTCAAAAATAACATTAAACTAATCTGACTACAAGAAAAACACTTACTTTCTTATTAAAATGCACCCCCCCCCAGGGGGCTCACCTTCTTTTGGTGAGTACGGGTGTCACAATCCCGAGGTGCCCTAGTGATCTTTTCCTTTACCCAGGGGGTTTACTGTCTTTGGTAAACACGTAATTCACGATCCCGGGGTGCCCTAGTTGCCCTTCTCTATCTTCGACCCTCTTTCTGTCATTCAATTTTTCCTTTTCTCCTTTTCACGTCTAGATCACAGATTAAAAGATATTAAATATGCTTGTTTGAAATTTATATATATTTAATTTGATTTACTTATCTATTATTAATAACATATTTTTGTTTGCATTTTGTATTGCGTTAATTTGGTGTTTTTTTCTTCAGTTTATATAAATATTTTGCTTATGTTGATTTATTCATTTTCGACTAACACCGTTGGTTTTCCGACCCGCATGTTTGCCGTGTGCGGCGTCCCGTAAGGAGGAAAAGGGTGTCCTGGGAATACCTTTGCGTTCCCTTTGGCCAACGCTTCGCTGTAGACGGGCCCCTCAGGGGGCTCACCTTCTTTAGGTGAGTACGGGTATCACAATCCCGAGGTGCCCTAGTGATCTTTTCCTTTTCCCAAGGGGTTTACTGTCTTTGGTAAACACGGGATTCACAACCCCGGGGTACCCTAGTGATCTTTCTCTATTTTCGACCCTCTTTCTTGTCATATAATTCTTTCTTTCATTTCCCGTCTAGACTACAGACCAATTTTTTTCGAAATGTACATGTATACAAGTATTCATTTTTTCTATTAGATATATCCTTATTCGTTATTAATAACATTTTTTGTATTCATTTTGATTGAGTTTAATTAGTTAAATTTAATTTTTAATTTGTTCGACTTTTGATTTCAATAATCGTATTATTACTTATTTTTTGACTAACACTGTTGGTTATCCGACCCGCACGTTTGCCGTGTGCGGCGTCCCGTAAGGAGGAAAATGGTGTCCTGGGGATACCTTTTGCATACCCTTTGGCCCACTCTTCGCTGTAGACGGGTGGCAGGAGTGAGCTCGCTCCTGTCAATCGGCTGGTGATAAGTCTTTTCGGAGACATTGCTGTAGGGTTAGTGCTGCAGATAAGGGGTGGCGGGTTTACCCGTTGGATCCTCACCCTGATGCTGTAGCCTATATTCTGGGTGTACTCCAGGTAAGCTCCGTGCCTGGCAATTGCCAGATGACCGGCACACTGCCTCCCTTGTTGGACTCCGTGGTGGGTGCAGGCACGCCAGAATGAAGAATTTTCTTCAGGATGAAGGTTCCAATTCAGAATGGCCCGGGTAAAGGCTTTATTTTACCCACTCTTAACGTTGACAAAATTTCTACCTACACTAGATTTTTAATTTTATCTTTACCAAATAACGAAATGTCTAGAAAATCTCCTTTTGCAATCCAGAAAGCTATTCAAGGAATAGGTGGAGAACCTAAATCCGTGAAAAAATTACGTTCTGGTGACCTACTGGTTGAAACTTCCTCTGCTTTGCAAACAAAATCTTTTTTGTTGGCAACAACCTTTTTAGAATCCCCTTTGACAGTGAGACCTCACAAATCCCTAAACTCCTGCCGTGGTATCATTTCTGAACCTGACCTGTTGACCACCCCTGAAGCAGAAATCCTTGATGGATTTTCTGACCAGGGTGTAATTCAAGTCAGAAGAATTACAATTAAAAAAGATGCAACAATTATTCCTACGAAACACTTGATTTTAACTTTCAATAGCCCTAATCTTCGTGGTTCTATAAAAGCTGGATACCTTAACTGCAAAATACGTCCGTATATTCCGAATCCTCTGCGCTGTTTTAAGTGCCAGAGGTTCGGGCATTCACAAACTTCCTGCCGTGGACAACTGACGTGCTCTAGATGTGCATCTGTTGGACATGCTTCCTCAGATTGCAATCTGGAGCCGAAATGTATAAACTGCTCACAGCCCCATTCATCGGATTCTAAATTATGTCCTAAATGGAAAATAGAGAAACAGATACAGGAAATCAAAACAAATAAAAATATTTCATATCCAGAAGCACGTAAATTAATAGTTCCACAATTACCTGAAACTTACGCTCAAGTTGCCAAACCCTCTACTATAAAAAATTCTACACAAACCGATGAAAATATAACAAAAATAAAATGCCCACCTTTAAATTTACTTAAACCAATTTCATCCCTCCCAAAACCAGATATACCAACATCCACTCCTTCTGTTTCCACATCATCTTCAACCCAAGCACCCCCTCAGGGGGCTCACCTTCTTTAGGTGAGTACGGGTGTCACAATCCCGAGGTACCCTAGTGATCTTTTCCTTTAACCAAGGGGTTTACTGTCTTTGGTAAACACGGGTGTCACGACCCCGGTGGGCCCTAGTGATCCTTCTCTATTTTCGACCCTCTTTCTGTCATTCAATTTTTCCTTTACTTCTCTTCACGTCTAGATCACAGCTTAAAAAATATTAAATTTACTTGTATGTGTAAATGTGTGCGTTATATATTTATTTAATTTGATTACTTATCCATTAATAACATATTTTTGTTTTTATTTTGTATTGCGTTAATTTAGTGTCTTTTTTCTTCAGTTTCATTAATTATTTTGCTTATGTTGATATTCGTTTTCGACTAACACCGTTGGTTTTCCGACCCGCATGTTTGCCGTGTGCGGCGTCCCGTAAGGAGGAAAATGGTGTCCTGGGGATACCTTCGCTGTAGACGGGTGGCAGGAGTGAGCCCGCTCCTGTCAATCGGCTAGTGATAAGTCTCTTCGGAAACATTGCTGTAGGGTTAGTGCTGCAGATAAGGGGTGGCGGGTTTACCCGTTGGATCCTCGCCCTGATGCTGTAGCACTATATTCTGGGTGTACTCCAGGTAAGCGCCGTGCCTGGTTTTTGCCAGATGACCGGCACACTGCCTCCCTTGTTGGACTCCGTGGTGGGTGGAGCCACACCAGGACGAATTTTCATTTTTTCTTATGGATCCAAGTCTGATGCGCCAGGGTAAAGGCCTCGTATTTCCCAACCCTAACATTGATCAAGTTTCAACTACTACTAGATTTTTATTAATTTCACTTCCTAACACTGACATGACAAAAATATCACCTTTTGCTATTCATAAAACCCTCATTGGAATAGGGGGTGAACCGAAATCCGTAAAACGGTTACGTTCCGGGGACCTACTTATAGAAACTAATACTTCTTTACAAACAAAATCCTTTCTCCTCGCGAAATCCTTTCTAAACAACCCTATTACAATAAGTCCGCACAAAACTCTCAATTCCTGCCGTGGTGTTATTTCGGAACCTGACCTGTTGACTACCCCTGAAACGGAGATCCTTGAGGGTTTCTCTACTCAGGGCGTTACTCAGGTTAGAAGAATCACTATTAGAAAAGATGCAAATATAATTCCAACCAAACACATTATTTTAACTTTCAATAGCCCAAAACTACCCACATCCATTAAAGCCGGCTACCTTAACTGTAAAATACGCCCATACATACCGAATCCTCTGCGCTGTTTTAAGTGCCAGAGGTTCGGACATTCACAAACATCCTGTCGTGGGCAACTTACTTGCTCTAGATGTGCGTCTGTTGGGCATTCCTCCACTGACTGCAATCTAGAGCCAAAATGCCTTAACTGTTCAGAACCCCATCCATCCGATTCCAAACTGTGTTCAAAATGGAAATTAGAAAAACAAATTTAAGAAATCAAAACACATAAAAATATCTCATATCCAGAAGCACGAAAATTAATAGCTCCACAGTTACCTCAAAGCTACGCTCAGGTTGCCAAACCCTCAACCTTAACCAAATCATCCCAAACAGATGAAAATATAACAAAAATAATTTGTCCACCTATAAAATTACTTCAACCAACTTCATCCCTCTTGAAACAAAATACATCAATATCCTCATCATCGTCAACCCAAACAAACCTCTTGCCTGCCGCCTCTTCAATAGCAGATACAGTGTCGGAACCTGTACTTTCCACCACCAATAATATGTTTTCACCTATTGAATCCTCTTCCAAATCAACTATTCAACCTTCTTCTGTTGTTGATGAAAATCCCACCTGTACAACATCTAATACCATAGCTGCTACCTCAGAATCCAATAGCTTAGCATCAACAGATACAACTTCTGTATCTCAGGTTTCAAAACGTCGTAAAAAAAAGCTTCCTACCAAAAAATTATCTAACACTGGAAAACCAAAAATAGAGATAAAAATGGCACCCCATAAACCGAAAAAAAGCTCACCTATTCAGGACACCTCAGATGAGGACATGATAATGTATGACGTAGAAGAAGAGGTGGAAACGCCGAAAAAGAATATAATAAAACACTTGTCGGAAGAGTACTGGAAAAATGAGTGCTGGAGACAGGAGGAATATTTACACGTTATTACTCCAAGAAAGCGTGTAGAGAAACTGAAAGGAATTTATTAACCCCGACGAAAAACAGAAAGTGAAATCATTCAATCATACTTGGTGGGGGTGATCCCCACCAAAATCTTGTTATATAAATACTTTTACCTAGATATAAAACTATTTTTTTTCTTTAAATTATTTTAACCTTATTTGACTTGGTGGGGCATCCCCCACCAAAATCTGTGTGCTGTATATATGTGTGAACTTTTATATGTGAGTATTTTTAATGATTTTTAATATTTTAACAATTGGATTGGCGCAGCTTAGCCGAAATCGGCCTCTTGCG